>JACEIK010001296.1:175260-249393 GCA_018107945.1 Datura stramonium
TCATACTTGAACATATATCTCATGGATCTCAACTTTCATGAACATTCATGGATGGGCATCATAGTTTAGAGCATTTGAAAACATAATTTATAATTTAAAACATTGTAAAATCTGTCCATTAATCATAAGTCATCATTCAAAACATGCTTAGATCATATCCATGATTAAAACTTAGGAATTCATGCATTGGGTAAAGACTCCATGGAATCATCAATTAGAACATCAAGAATTGAGAGGGAATTGTGCATGGGTGTGGATAATTGCACCCATTCATAGCCTTACATACCTGAAGGGATTTGATTCTCACACTTCCTTGATAGCCCAAAGAGAATTGAGGAAGAACTTGTGGAAAACTAGACTTGATCACCTCTCAAAACCTGTAAGCTTGCATGCATGAATTAGGATAGGCTTAGAGTGACTTAACCCCTCTTAAAACACTCATCTGAAAATGATGTAGTTTAGGACCCTAAGGCTTAGGAATGACGAAAATACCCTTAATAAAAAACCTATAATTTATGCATTGTCAGTGACAACGAGCTTCAGAACGGATCGTTACTGGCTCCAACGATCCGTTATACCCCTCGTCGTTACATCAAGAATATCGGACCCCAGACCTGATTCCCCGATAGGTTCCACAAGTCGTACCCAGCTCCAATGACTCGTGGTAACCATACATTGACAACACTCTCCATCTCCCGGGATCACTTCCAACGGGCACTTACAATGACTCGTTGCTCCCAACGATGAGTCGCCACATGACTCGTTACCTCCTCCCTGAATCAGACCCACCTCACAATGGCTCACAGCCAACGACCTGTTACATCAAACAATGGGTCGTTTCTTGACCTATTACTCCCAACTCCAGACATGCAGTATCTCCTTACGGGAACATCCAACAGGTCATTATTCCCCCCCAACCACTCATGCAACGACCTGTTCTAAGAAAATTTTCCAAATTTCTGCCACTTCTCATTTTTAAATCTCGGGTCTAGTCTTAGGAACTTCCAGGGTATTACAATATCTCTCCATTGAGAACATTCATCCTCGAATATGGGTAAACATACAAAAAAATAGAGAATGCAATCACCAAACTCAAATATTGAACATACATGCTGAAAACTGAAAGAGTGACCAACTCCGATTTGAACTATATAACTGAACTGAATTCTCGAACAACACATACATCCATTTACATGAAAGAAACTGAGGTACATGAGTTGAACATGAAACTAAATAGAGTATGAAGAAAGAAACTGATACCTTAAGCTGAAATTGAGCCAGAAGGGAATAAATGCGGGTATTTAGCCATCATATCTGCTTCAGCTTCCCATGTAGCTCCCTCAACATGCTGATTCCTCCATAAAATTTTGATTGAAGCTACTTCTTTATTTCTTAGCCTTCGAACCTTCCGATCCAGTATCTCCATCGGGACCTCTTCATAACTAAGGCTGTCTTTCACACCGACACTATCCACCGGAACAACTAGAGCTGGATCACCCAAACATATAAAATTGGATGGACTGAAGCTAATTCTGAGGGCAACTCCAATTCATATGCTACCTTGCCAACCTATTTAACAATTTGGTACGGGCTAACATAATGGGGACTAAGTTTCCCTTTCTTTCCGAACCTCATTAATCCCTTCATGGGAGACACCTTTAGAAACACCCAATCATCAACTTCAAACTCAAGTTCTCTCCTCTTCACATCCGCATAGGACTTTTGGCGACTCTGAGATATTTTAAACCTGTCCCTTATAAGCTGAACTTTCTACATAGCCTCATGGACTGAATCTGGGCCTATCATCGCGGCTTCACCGACTTTAAACCATCCAATAGGTGATTTACATCTCCGCCCATAGAGAGCCCCAAACGGAGCCATCTGAATGCTGGAATGGTGGTTGTTGTTGTATGAAAACTCGATGAGAGGCAAATGGTCATCCCAACTACCCTTGAAGTCAATCACACACGCTCTCAGCATGTGCTCGAGATTTTGAATAGTCCACTCCGCCTGACCATCTATTTTCGGATGAAATGCCATGCTAAGCTTGACCTGAGTACCAAGTCCCTTATGAAACGATCTCCAAAACTGGGAGGTAAACTAAGTACCTCTATATGATATGATGGACAATGACACTCCATGCAACCAAAATAACTCCCCGAATGTATAATTTAGCATAATCCTCCATTGAATCGGTAGTTTTGACTGGTAAGAAATGAGTTGCTTTGGTCAACCTGTCCACAACACCCAAATGGAGTCATACTGCCGACGAGTGCGAGGAAACCCTGTGATGAAGTCCATATTGATCTCCTCCGAATTTCAAGTATGAATACTGATGTCTTAAAGCACACCTCCCGATCTTTGATGCTCCACTTTCACTTGCAAACAATTCAGACACTTAGCCACAAACTTTGCTATGTCCTTCTTCATGCCATTCCACCAATAGACTTCCTGTAGGTCACAGTACATCTTGGTGGTACTTGGATGTATAGTATACCTAGAACCATGAGCCTCGTGCAACATCCGATTTCTCAAATCATTAACATTCGAAACACACAAATGACCTTGGTATCGAAGCACACCATCTCCCCCTTTAGAGAAGACCTCTACCTTCTTATTATGAATGGCTTCCTTTAACTTCACCAAGATAGGATCCTCATCTTGTATAACTTTTACATCAGTCACCAAGGACGATTTTGATCTGTTCTGAACAATAACACCACTATCAGTTGAGTCAACCTAACGAACTCCCAACCGTGCAAGCCGATGCACATCCTTCACCAGCTACTTCCTCCCCTCATCCTCATCTTGTATAGATTTTACATCAGTCACCAAGGACAATTTTGATCTGTTCTGAACAATAACACCACTATCAGTCGAGTCAACCAAACGAACTCCCAACCATGAAAGTCGATGCACATCCTTCACCAGCTACTTCCTCCCCTCATCTACATGGACACACTCTCCATAGAAAGCCTACTAAGAGCATCTTCTACCACATTAGCCTTGCTCGAATAATAAAGGGCACTCATATCATAATCCTTGAGTAACTCCAACCACCTCCTTTGATGTAGATTTAGATCCTTCTGAGTAAACACATACTGTAGGCTCTTGTGTACCGTAAACACATCCACATGGACCCCGTACAAATAGCGTCTCCAAATCTTCAAGGAAAATACTAGTATGCTAATTCGAGATCATGAGTCGGGTAATTCTTTTCATGAACCTTCAGCTGCCTAGAAGCATATGCTATAACCTTATCATGCTGCATCAACACACAACCAAGGCCGATCCACGAACCATCACAAGATACCACAAACCCATCGGTACCATCGGGTAGGGTTAACACCGGTGCTGAGGTGAGTCGAGCCTTTAACTATTGGAAGCTCCTCTCACAAGCCTCCAACCATTGGAATTTCACTTTCTTCCGGGTCAACTTAGTCAACGGGGCTGCAATGGATGAAAACCCCTCAATAGATCTAAGATAATACCTAGCTAAACCTAAGAAACTCCTGATATCTGAAGGATTCACTGGTCTAGGCCAATTCTTTACCACTTCTATCTTTTGAGAGTCTACTCGTACACCCTCACTTGACACCACATGACCCGAAAATGCCACTGAGTTCAACCAAAACTCGCACTTGCTGAATTTAGCATATAATTGGCGATCCTTGAGAGTCTGTAGCACCACCCTCAAATGAGCGGCATGCTCCTCCTCGTTCCAAGAGTGTAGAAGGATGTCATCTATGAATACAATCACGAACATATCCAAGTATGGCTTGAACACCCTGTTCATCAAATCCATAAAAGCTTCAGGAGCATTCGTTAGTCAAAAATACATAGCTACAAACTCATGGTGTCTATATCGAGTCTTGAAGGATGTCTTTGGGTTGTCACTCTCCTGAACCCTGAGCTAATGGTATCCGAACCTGAGGTCTATCTTTTAAAAGAACTTAACACCTGAAGCTGGTCAAACAAATCATCAATCCTGGGGAAAGGATACCTGTTCTTGATGGTAACTTTGTTAATTACCGATAATCTATGCACATACGAAGAGAACCATCTTTCTTGCGGATAAAGAGAACTGGTGAACCCCACAGGGGTTTGCTAAGTCTGATAAAACCCTTGTCTAAAAAGTCCTTCAACTGCTCCTTCAACTCCTTTAGCTCGTCTGGAGCCATTCTATAAGAAGGAATAGATATAGGCTGCGTATCGGGGAGATGGTCAATACCAAAATCAATCTCCCACTCGGGAGGGATTCCCGGTAGATCATCTAGGAACACTTTTGGATACTCATAAACGACTAGAACTGACTGGATAGTCGGGGTCTTGGATGTAGCATTCTTAACACTAATTAGATGGTACATGCAACTCTTAGAGATCATATTTTTGGCCTTAAGGTAGGAAATGAAATGACCTATAGGCACAACTAAACTAACCTTCCATTCTAGGACTAGCTCACCTGGAAATCTAAACTCTAATGCACGGGTTCTACAATTAACTGAGACATAGCATGCAAATAGCCAATCCATCCAGAGGATAACATCAAAATCGATCATGGCTAACTCTACTAAATTTGTTAAGGTGATTTTCTAAAGGACTGTGAATGGGCAGTTTCTAACACCCGTCTAGCTATAACTGAATCACCAACTGGAGTAGAGACTGAGAAGGGTTCTGATAATATTTTGGGACTGACTCTAAAACTACTAGCAATATAGGGCGTCACAAAAGAGAAGGTAGTCCCTGGATCTAACAATGCATATACATGAAGATGGAATACTCGTAACATACTAGTGACTATATTTGAGGAGACTTCCTACTCCTGACGAGATGCTATGACATAGAATCTGTTTTGGCGCTGTCCGCCACTTGTTCTAGTAGATGCCCCCTGTTGAGATGGTCGTGCTGATGGAGCCATTAAACTACAAGCTATGCCTCAGCCCCTATCATGATCCTGTCTGGATACTGGAAAATATTTAAACATGTGCTCGGGATTCCTGCACTCGAGGTAAGAACCTGTACCCGCAAAACACTGGATTGTGTGCCTCCAGCAACATCTGCTGCACTCTGGGATGGAGGACTCTGCGAGTTTGATGCTCTGTCCTCTAGAGCCTGATGCTCGCCCCCTCTGGTCATACCTAAATCGGGATGGCACACTCATAGCCGACGGTGCTGGGGCTGAAGATCTCTGGTAGGACTGCTGCCGGTGCCCACCACCCGGTCTCTACTGAAAGAACCAATAGCTGTCGTCCTGGCCCTCTTGGCCTCTGTCTCTCTCAGATGCACTGCCTCTATATGCTGTCCATACAAAACCATCTGAGGAAAATCCATATCCTGATGAAGCATGACGGTCCTGCAATCCTTGTCCAGGTAGTCCACCACCCCATGTGCAAACCTGCTCACTTGAGCTCTCTAATCAACCACTAACTATGGTGCGTACTTGGGTGAACTCTAAGGCATACTCTTGCATTGTCGTATTCCCTTGTCTCAGATTCAATGATTCAACTGCCTTAATCTCCCTCATCTCACGAGGGAAGAACCGCTCCAGAAATGCGGCATGAAACTCATCCCAACCAATAAGGCCTGCTTCCACTGCCTTACTATCCTTCCACTTTTAAACCAAATGTGCACAACCCCCTTCAACTGATATGAGGTGAAATTGGCGAACTCCTCTCCGGTCACCCCCATGACCTGGGTGATCTTTAGAATCTCATTGATGAACTCATATGGATCCTCGTCCACCTTTGACCCAAGAAACTTCGGAGTGTTCATCCTTAGAAAATATCTGACCCTTGCTGGCGCCATGTTCCTATTCTGAGGGACATACGCTACCGCCTGCTGGTTGACCTGGGTGGTCAAGGCCTGCGCTAGCATCTGAATGGCTGCCTTGAACTCAGTGTGGGCAACTGGCTCGGGTATATTCTCCGCATAGGCTGGCAGGGCCTGCTGATGCCCGTCTCCATTGCCATCCTCCTGGCCATTTCCATTTTCATTTTTCCTTCCATTAACTCTGCAGGGAGGCATGATTCTGGAAACATGTATAGCACGAGTTAGAAGGATAGAGAGACATTTCACCGTACGACATAGATCATGAATGAAGGGAACATTTCTTAAATGTCTCATAGCCTCTTTGTCATAAGGGTGGCGCCCATCACATCCATGAAAAAGAGTCTACTTAACATGACTTTTAGATACCCTAGGACACTTCAAAACCTAATGCTCTAATACCAAGTTTGTCACAACCCGAACATGGGCCCTGATCGAGATACGGGAGAAGGAGCCGCGAGAGACTCCAAGTCGACCCATGGCATGGACATACATCTAACTCAATTAGTAAAAGTAGAAGATTAATATAATAAACATAGAGGAGGTCTAAACATAGCATTACATAAGAACATACAACACGAGTCTGAAGCTGAATACAATCTATGTCTGAAAAGCCTCTATTTCTGATAAGTTGATGGGACAAAGCCCCAACTAACTCTCTAAGCCTGAAACTGAAATTATAAAAAAACTGATGAAGAAGGGTCCTCAGGAGATGAGGACTCACCAACTGAGACTGGATACGCTACTCCGGAAGGCTGACTAGCAACGAGGCTGAGTCTGAATATCAGAGCCTGTATCATGAAATGATACGACATAGAGTATATGGTCAGTACGTTGAATGTGCCAAGTATTCAAGGTAAGTAAAACCACTAAGTAAAAGCATTTAACATAAATAATATAAAACATAATCAAGATAAGAATTCTGAGAGTAAGGCTTACATGCTATTTTTTGAAATCATGATCTGAACATAACTGAACATCATAACTGAATCGAATGACCCAAAGTTGAAATCTGATAATCATAAGTAAAACTAATCATTAGATCAAACCTGCTGAAAAGATAATATCATGACTGATGTACATGCATAACTGAAATCATGAGGAATAATGGGAGTCTCATCATATAACCGACATTACCACGATAAAGCTTATATGATCCCGACTATCACACTCAAGTGGGCAGAGCTGTCCAAAGCCTTGCCTAAGAATGCTACCATGATATCGATATCAAGCTCAAGGACCCTTGGGGGCAGGGGATAGCTCCAAAGGAGGTCCCAAATAATCTGATCATACCTACGTTGGGGTGTAATTCTGAGGCATAGGGTTGACTAACCCTTAGCCTACTCGATGCTAGACTCTATTTCCAAAAACATGCATATGCTCTCCATCATTTTTCAATGAAGCTGACCACCTTCGTCTAGTGATGAAGTTGAATAATAACATACATGCAAAATCTGAAATCATAACATGAGGAGCCTTGGCTCAAACCATACCACAAGCTGAAAAATAATGGGAGTCTTGACTCCAAAACCATGTGGTAAGATAAATCATGAAATCATAAAACATACTTGAGCATATGGGCTCTCCCAATACTTAAACATACTTGAAATCAATTCGATTCATTTTGAAAACATGAACATAACATGGGTATTTTGAAATTATACTTTCTTCATAAACATCACATCATACTTGAACATATATCTCATGGATCTTAACTTTCATGAACTTTCATGGACGGGCATCATAGTTTAGAGCTTTTGAATTTTTTTTTTATAATTTAAAAACATTGTAAAATCTGTCCACTAATCATAATTAATCATTTAAAACATGCTTAGATCATACCCATGATTAAAACTTAGGAATTCATGCATTGGGTAAAGATCCCATGGAACCATCAATTAGAACATTATGAATTGAGAGGGAATTGGGCATGGGTGTGGACAATTTCACCCATTCATAGCCTTACATACTTGAAAGGATCTGATTCTCACACTTTCTTGATAGCCCAAAGAGAATTGAGGAAGAACTTGTAGAGAACTAGACTTGATCACCTCTCAAAACCCCTAAGCTTGCATGCATGAATTAGTATAGACTTAGAGTGACTTAAGCCCTCTTAAAACACTCCATTTCAAGCTTAAAATAGCATAGTTTAGGACCCTAGGGTTTAAGAATAATGAATATACCCTTTTTAGAAAACCTGGGATTTCTGCACTGCCAGTGACAATGGGCGTCACAACGGACCATTACTGGCTCCAACGGTCCATTACACCCCTCGTTGTTACACCCAGAATACCGAACCCCAGACCTGATTCCACGATAGGTTCCACGAGTCATACGCAGCTCCAATGACTCATGGTAACCATCCGTTGACATCACAGTCCATCTCCTGGGATTCCTTCTAATAGGCACTTACAACAACTCATTTCTCCCAACGACGATTCGTCACATGACTCTTTACGTCCTCCCAGGAACTAGACCCATCTCACAATGGCTCACAAACAATAACCTGTTACATCAAACAACGGGTAGTTCCTTGACCCGTTACTCCCAACTCCAGACCTATAGTATCTCCTCGCGGATACATCCAATGGGTCGTTAGTCCCCCCAATGAATCGTTCTGAGAAAATTTTCTACTTTTCATTTTTAAATCTCGGGTCTAGTCTTAGGCACTTTTGGGGTATTACAGCTAACCACGATAGCTATTTTGGCACAATTAATAGAAGGTAAAGATTTTGTAGTCTATTGTGATGCCTCATAGTCTGGGTTTGGGTGTGTATTAATACATGAAGGATAGATCATTACTTATGCTTCGAGACAGTAGAAGCTACATGAGAAGAACTACCTCACACATGATTTGGAGTAGGTAGTAGTGGTATTCGCCCTAAAAATCTGGAGACATTACTTTTATGGGGCCCATTGTGAGGTGTTTATAGAGTATCACAACTTTTAGTATGTGTTCTCCCAAAAAGATATTAATCTGAGGAAGTAGAGATGGTTGGAACTGCTTAAGGACTATGACGCTACAATTTTGCATCACCCAGGGATGAAAAATGTGGTGGAAGATGCCTTGAGCCAAAAAGTAATGATCATGGGAAATCTAGCTTGCTTGGAAGCTACTCGGCGCTCGGTTACCGACGAAGTTCAGACACTGGCGAACAACCTGGTGAGACTTACATTAGCAGAGATAGGTAGGATACTAGCCAGTATGGAGGCCAAGTCGTCCCTACTATAGGAGGTAAAATCCAAGTAGTTTAAGGATGCAAGGCCGAGTAAGATTAGGACCAAGTCTTGTGAGGGGAAGAAAAAGAGGCAAAAATAGATGAAAAAGGTACTCTGAGGATAAGGGGGCGTGTATGTGTTCCTTGGGTGGGTTAGCTGATCAAAACTATCCTGTTAGAAGCTCATAACTCAAGATACATGATCCATCTCGGGATTACTAAAATATATCATGATCTGAAACAACATTATTGGTAGGATAGAATGAACAAAAACATTCTCGAGCATGTCTCCCAATGCCTAAACTGTCAGCAAGTGAAATATGAGCATTAGAAGCCTGGGGTAGTACTCTAGAGGATGCCCATCCCAGATTGGAAATAAGAGCGGATAGCGATGGATTTCGTGGTTGGCCTTTCGAAGATGTTGGGGAAGTTTGGCTCCAACTAAGTCTACCCACTTTTTACCTGTTCAAGTAACTTACAATGTTGAGAGACTAGCCAAATTATACGTGAAAGAGTTGATTCGGTTGTATGGGGTGCCAGTTTTGATCATCTTAGACAGGGTATATAGTTCACCTCCCACTTCTAGAGGACCTTGCAGGCAGAACTAGATTCCAGGTTGGACTTGAGTATATCCTTCCACCCCTAGATAGATGGGCAGTCAGAGAGGAATATTCAAGTGTTAGAAGACATGCTTCAGGCCTGTGTGATTGATTTTGGTGGCCATTGGGATAAGTTTTACCTCTGGTAGAATTTTCTTATAGTAACAGCTATCACTCAAGCATTGGCATGGAACCATTCAAAGATTTACATCAAAGAAAATATAGGCCTCTAATTGGTTGGTTCGATACATTCAAGGTGAGACCTTAGGGTACTGATTTTCTTAAGGAGTCCTTGGAAAAGGTTAGGGTGGTTCAGGAGCAACTGGTAGCTGCTCAAAGAAGGAAGAAATAATATACAGACAAAAAGGTGAGGGATATGGATTTCATGGTAGGAGAGCAAGTGTTGCTCAATGTTTCACCCATGAAGAGAGCAATGAGGTTCGGGAAGCAGGGAAATCTTAGCTCGAGGTACATTGGTTCATTCGAGATTCTTTGGCGTGTTGGAGAGGTAGCTTATGAGTTACCTTTGCAGCCAGGGCTATCAAGAGTACATCCAACATTTCATGTTTCCATATTGAAAGAATACCATAGGGATAGGTTTTACATAATTCAGTGGGATTCAGTGATGCTTGATGAGAACCTATCTTATGAGGAGGAGTTGGTGGCTATATTAGATAGGGAGGTCCGCAAGTTAAGGTCGAAAAAGATAGAAATGATGAAGGTCCAGTGGAAGAATCGTCCCATAAAGGAAGTCACTAGGGAGACCGAGGCCGACATGCAGGATAGATACCCCTAGTTGGTCATAAAATCTGGTATGTATTTTTTCTCAATTTTGTAGGCCATTCAGCGATGAACAATATTTTTATTGATATCCGATTTAATGAACCATTCGTCAATATGTGGGGGATAAGTCTGGAACACCCTCTTTGATCTAGGTTGTTGGTGGAAAGGTGTTGGGTAAGTGTTAGATAAAACTTGAGGTTGAGGAATGGTATGTGTGCAGGAAATAGGAGTTACTGGTTGCAGGGGACTTCTTTAGCGCGGGGATAATCACTGCAGCTAGACTGTTACAATGGTCGAAGGCCCACCGTAATGGAAAAGGATGATAACCGTTGGATTCCTATGGAAGTGTCCTGAGCTCTTTGCGGGTCTATTGCAGCGAAAAATGTGTAATACCCTGAAAGCCCCTAAGATCAGATCCATGAGTTGAAATTGAGAAAATAGGAAATTTTGCACTAAGTCATAGAATGAGTCATCCAGTGACTCGTGGTGTGACCTAACAGGTCATTTAAGTGACTCGTCAGATGGAGACCAGTTGAGAAGGTGTTGTTCTCGATCAGCATGAGGTATCAGTTTCCTCTTTCGTATTATATTTAGTCTCTTGTTAGTTTATGTCTCTTCAGTTCCTTTCATGTCAGTACATGTATGTGTGATTCATGAATTTAGTTAAGTCATGTATATCAATCCAAATTCAGTCACTCCGTCAGTTTTCCGCTTCAGATGTTCAGTATTTGAGATTTTAGTTCCCCTCCCCAGCTTTTTAGTATGTTTAGTCTACATTCAAGGATGAATGTTCCCTAGGGGGAGATACTATAATACCCCGAAAGCCTCTAAGCTCAGACCCATGAGTTCCAATTGAGAAAATAGGATATTTTGCACCAGGTCACAGAACGAGTCATCCAGTGACTCATGGTGTGACCTAATGTGTTCTTAACTGACCCGTTAGGTGGCGACAATTGAGAAGATGTCATTCTCGGGAAGTGGCAATGGAAGGAATGACGAGTCTTCGTAACTCCCTACCACCATGGGCTGACTCTTCAGGTGGTTAAAGGATGATTGGAAAGTGCTGGCAATGGATGGAGGGATGAGTCATGTGGCATTTTATGATTCGTCAGGTCGATCATTCCTTGGATAGTGTGATACTTGTAGTGGTGTTAACGAGAGAAAAGTAATGAGTCATTGTCCCTATTAATGACTCATCATGTTAGTCATCAATTGAAGTAGTTCAGTAAAAGTAAATTTTTTCCAGTAATGACGACGAGTTGGACGATGAGTCATCTAGTTGGTAACGACTCATCCAGTCCCTCATTGGGACTGACAGTGAGTGTTTTTCAGCGAAATTAGTAAGGGTATTTTTGTAAATCCTAATCTCATAGGTCCTAAACCGTTGTTTTAAGCCCTAAAAGAAGTGTATTATGGGAGTTTATCCTATTCTAATTTATTCAACTCCCATGGATGCAAGATTAGAGGGTTCCATTGAAGATCAATCTTAGAATCCTCCAATTCTCCTCTAAATCTCTTGGGATTTGAAAAGTCAAGTTTAGATTGAGCTTATCCTGGTATGTAGGGCCATCAATGAGAGTTTCCTTTTACTCTCATGCCTAAATTTCTCCTCAAGCTCGTAAATTCAAGTATTAATTCAAGTGTATGATCCTATGGGGTTTTAACCCAAATTTATGAAATTCTCTATGATTTATTTATGGGTCAATTTCCTTCATATTTCAAAGCATGTATTAAGATTCATGGGTAGATTTTATGTACTAATTGATTACAAATTCATGTTTTCAAATTTTAGAATATTTTGCATTATCATGCAAGTTCATGAAAAGGTTAGTCTATGTTTGATGATTTCAAGTATGATGAGGTATCTACCATGTATGTTTGTTTGCGAACTACCCATATACGAATCTAAGATTTTGACTAGTAAGTCTGTTTCAAGTTTGCATGAACATAAGATTTTGGGTAATTCCATTCAGGTTTAGCATGATTTTGTGATTCAATTCAATTCTATAAATCAGCTTACCATATAGTTTTGGAGTCTATAATCCCATATTCAACTTATGGTATGTTTAGAGCCAGGACTCCCCGCATCCAGATTTCATACTATGCATGTAGTTACATTATCAGCTTCATTGAAAAATGATGGTTTCAGCTTCATTAAAAAATAATGGAGAGCACCTTGTATATTTTGGGAGCAGCATCTAGGACCGAGTAGGCTAGGGGTTCATGAAAAACCCCGGGTCTCAAAATTATGTGCCAATGTAGGATTTCACATTTTGACTTTTGGACCTCCCTTGTGAGCTTCCCCTGCCCTGAACGGGCCTTCAACTTGATATTGATATCATGGTAGCGCCCTTAGCCCTAACAAGGCTTTGGGAAGTTCTGACTACTTGAATGTAATAGTGTCACGACCCGATTTTACACCCTAGCCGTAACACGAGACAAGGAACTCCGAGAGGCTCCAAGTCAACCCATGGCATAATCATAGCATATCACTTAATAATATAAATAGCTAACAGAACATAACTGAGTGGAAGCTAACTGAAAGAGTCTAATTTAAAACCCAAAATAAAAAATCTCATAAAACTCCAATACAAGCTGAATCTGTCTATACTAGTCTAAAAGCCTCTACTAAGCTGATGAGTTGCTGGGACAAGACCCCAGCTAACTCTTAAAGTCTGAAAACTGAAACATAAATGAAATAGAAAACATTGATCCTGTTCTCGAGAGATGAGGACTCACCACAAGCATCTGAGATAGGAGTGGAGTGTATCTAACCATGTGGCTGAGTCTGAAAACCCGAATCTATATCATGAAATGATATAGCACATAAAGTATGCAGTCAGTACTTGGAATGTACTGAGTATGTGGGAAGCATAAGTAATCTAGACATGCAAGTATACAATAAGGAAGTAAACTAGATACATCGACATGTAACTGAACTGGAACACAACAACACGGTCTGAGATACGTATATATTTCCATTAATCTTTTATTTGAAAACATTTACTGAAGTATAATCAAACTGATGCATAAGGGTCATGTACTGCACATATACTGAGAATTTAAAGCTGTAACTGATATCATACACTATTCTGATTCTTTGCTAATAATTGAGTCTGAATTTTACTAAACTGATTTTTACTATAATCTGAGCTCATACGGAGCTGAGCTGGACTGATATTGTAGGCTAAGGGAGACATTCTCTGTTGTGGAGAGCCCTTGACTGACTAAGGGAAACATTCTCAACTATGGAGAGTCCCTGACTGAAAAAGGGAAAAATTCTCGTGTAGTGAGCATCCCTGACTGAGCTAAGGGAGACATTCTCAGCTAATGAGAATCCCTGACTAAGTTAAGGGAGACATTCTCGGCTAATGAGAATCCCTGACTTAGCTAAGGGAGACATTCTCAGCTAATGAGAACCCCTGACTGAGCTAAGGGAGACATTCTATGCTAATGAGAATCCCTGACTAAGCTAAGGGAGACATTCTGACTGATTGAGGGGAAACATTCTCGACTATGGAGAGTCTCGAAAAACTAGAACATGGAGGTCACTGGTCTGACGTCATTTGTTTAGTCTAAGTCACTTAAGATAATCAAAGACATGAGCATTCGACTATTTACATCATACTGAATATTATACTGAATCATTTAGAATTGATTGGGGCTACTTTCTACTAACAACGAGCCCAAAGGTTTGAAGGATCATTCTCATGCTTTATCATCGTAATTCATATCATCATAGTCCCGAATCATCATTTACATCATACATTGTACTTTCATTAAGCATTGATAGGATCATATCATACTTTAAACATGTCTACCACATTTGAATCTCAAATTCACATTACATAGCATATGACGTATATCTTAGATTCATGTAAGATCCATAGATTCGAATCATACCTTAACATGTACAATGAGATCATGGTGAAAGCATATGAATATTTCATGGACCCCATTTTGAAATTTACTCTAATTCATGATGAAGATTCGATAATCATGCCATTACCATAGGTCCAACTCATACTCAAAACATTTACATCAAAATCATAGTGAAAACATATACATACTTCACTTTAATATAAGTTCTAATCGCATCTCAACATATCTATTAAATCATATATTCTAGGTTTAAGAGAATTCATATGATCTTCATTTACTTTAGACATGGGTACAAGTTCGTGATAAGAGCATGCGAATAATTAGGAAATCCCATCAAAGTTCTAGGATATCTCATGGTGAAAGTTCTGTAATCATGCATTCCCCATATTAAGTACATAATTCGAGATATTGAAAGTAATCCCATAAGCATACATGACTGTTAATCATAATGGGCCTTAGAATTCATAGAAGGCATAGAAGAAATCATCCATAAATCGAAACCCTAAACCATGCTTTTTTTAAAACAAGAGATTTGGGTTTTTAATAAAACATTTAGGCACAAGGATGGAAGGATGTCCTTGTTGAAAATCCTACATACCTGATTAGAAGGAATTCCCTCTTGAACTTGATCCTTGAAGCCTTTGAAGAAACCCTTGTTGAATCCTTAGGTCTCTAGAAAGAGGAGGAAGAAGAGTTTGAGAGGGTATCTTGAGAAAATGAGAGATTGGGCTAGAAGAAACCCTTAAAAACGTCCCATCTAACACTCAAATCGACGTAGTTTAGGAGTTAGAAGCATAGGATTTTATGATAACACCCCTGGAAAAATATAGGAAAAATGCACTTTCCAGTCCCCACGAGGCACTCCATGAGTCGTGGGGTGGGCGATGACTCGTGGTGCCAACTCGTGGAGTACACTAGAATTATTTTCTTTTTCTGCTCTTCTCTCCCCACGGATCACTTGACGAGTCGTCAAGTGCACGACGACTCGTCCCCTCTTCCGTGGTCACCATTGCTTCGGGACCCCATCCTTGATTTTTAGCATCCACCTGACGGCCTTTCACGACCCGAATAGAGGTCCGGATCGTAGACATGGGACAAGAGATCCCGAGAGACCCCAACTCGACCCATGAAATAAGCATTCAACTAACTCATTCAATAAACATGAAGAAAACATAATTGTAACTCAGGGGAAGTCTCATACAACAACACATCAGAATAATATCCGAAGCTATACATACATAAGTTCAAAAGCCTCTAGTCTAGATGAGTTGATGGGACAAGACCCCAACTAACTCCAAAAAAACATGAAACTGAAATACGACATAAAACTGAAAGTCTAGTCCTTGAAAGATGAGGACTCACCACTCACACAGGTGCTAACTCTGATAAGCGATTACGAATGGGGATGAACCTAGGAAACGGATCCTGCATCATGAAACGATGCGACATAGAAAGTATGTGCTCATTACGTGGAATGTACCGAGTATGCAAGGTAAGTAATACTGCTTAAGTAAAATAAATCGTTTAAAACATTTCATAACATATCATAAGCTTTTAAGTGTAAGTAGAAGGCTACATGCGTTCATTCTAAAATCATACTCTTATCATAGCATGACCATACATAGCTTTAGAACATCATGATTAACTCGAATGACTCAAAGCTGAAACACAACATTTATATCAAAAGCTGAACAATAAGTCAAACCTTTTGCATAAGTAATCATCTGAGTAATGAATATGCAAATCTGAATGATATAGACTGTGGGATACTCGTTACTTAACTGACATACCACGATAAAGCTTACGTGATCCCAACTATCACACTCAAGTGGGTGGAGCCGTCCATAACCTTGCCAGGGCAATGGATGATACCGTGATATCGATATCAAGCTGAAGGGACAATCGGGTCGGGGATAGATCATAAGGGAGGTCCCAATAATATAATAGTATCAACCTACGTTGGCGCGTAGTTTTGGGGCATAGGGTAATCGACCCTTAACTCGCTCGGTGCTAGACTCTTCTCCCAAAAACATGCAAATCTCAACATCGTATATAACAAAGCTCAACATCTTCTATTGAAGAAGCTCAACATTGTCTATTAACAAATCTCAACATTGTCCCTTGACGAAGCTCAAGATGAAATCATGCATAACTCAACATCGTATGAAATGAAGCTCAACATTGTCTAATGACAAGCTCATAATGAAATAATGCATAGGCTAGATATCATATGGATATGAAGCTCAACATTGTCTATTGACAAGGCTGAACATTAACATACATCTCAATTATGAATTCATGCATATAGGAGGCTTTATTCCGAAACATACCACAAACTCAATCATAGGTGGGAGCATCTACTCCAAATCATGTGGTAAGCTACATGTATAAATTTTTACTCCACATACCACAAGCTATAATTTATAATAAAATTTAGAAAATTTCACTTCAAATAATGTGGTAAGCTTATATCGGGAAAATCATCACTTTAAATCAACATGTGGGCATCACCCAAAGATTTATCATACTTGGATCTAATCAATTCATTTTGAAAACAACAACTTAATCATGGGTAGCTTTAGCAACATGCTTTCATCATCAACCTCATCATCATCACACATTTGTCATAAATCACGTCTTTTATGAACCATCATCCATGGGTGTTTTAGATTCAAAATTTGGAAAAAATAATTTTTATAAGGAAAAACAACTTAGAATCCGCCCAAGCTTCATAATCCATCAATATAAATACAATCTAATCATACCCATGTATAGAGATTGAAGNGAATCATGCAATTGGGTAAAACCCCATACTTGATCATAGATAATTTATCACATTTTGATAGGAATTGGGCATGGGTGTGGAAGAAGACACCCACTCATAGACTTACATACCTGGGGATGGTGAATTCTAACACCCTCTAATTTCCCAGCTGAGATTCCAATTGGAAACCTTCAAAACTTTCTCTATATCCTCCCTTTAAGCTCTCAAGTTTGCATGCATGGAATGAACTAGCTTAGAATAGGTTTTCCCCTCTTAAAACCCTGTGAAACAAGCCTTAAATGACGTAGTATAGGCCCCTAGTATTTAGGAATTATGAAAAATCCCTTACTAAAATCGCTGAAATTAATAGTCAGGCGGTCCTAATGGACGACCTGACGACTCGTTACCAGGGCCAATGATTCGTTGGGTTGCTCATCAAGTACACTAGATAACAGGTCTGCTGTGGCTCGTAACGGGGGACTTAACGACTCGTTCCTCGAGACCACGACTCGTGGTCACCTTCCATCATGTACAATGCCTTAGCATTTAATAAAATCCCCTTTGCTTAATCACGACTCACCTCATGAGTCGTTGGGATAGACCACGACTCGTGGGGTCCCTTCCGTTAAGTACACTGGACAGCTCCTCCATCTATTTTACCACACCACCCCACAATTGACATGACAACTCGTGGTGGTTGACCACGATTCGTTACCTCACTCGTGGGGAACTCAATCCTTTATTTTCCCCAGGCCTCTCCACGAGCCACCTGACGACTCGTGGGGTCTCCTCATGAGTCGTCCAACGACTCGTCCCTTGCCTGTAACATCAATTTCATAAATTTTTCCCGTTTCAACTTTCGAGTCCGATCTTTAAGCTCCCGGGGTATAACACGGCTGACCTAACGAGTCATCGCCTAAATAACAACTCGTTGGGTCATTCGTGGTCACTGAATCCCACCTGCACTCCTTGACTGCCTACCACGAGCTTGAGCCTGACTCGTCTAGTTACTGGACGAGTCGTGGGATGACTCGTTCTGTTGCAATATTACCACTCTCCAACTGATTTCTTTCTTTAAAGTCTAGGGTCTGATCTTAAAAACTTTTGGGGTGTTACAAATAGTTGGGATCATGTAAGCTCTATTGTGATAGTTTCGGTTATATGACGAGTCTCTCATTGTTCCTCATGATCTTAGTTATGTATGTTTATTAGTCATGATATTATGTTTTTTAGCAGGTTTGACCCAATGATCAGGTTATCAATTTTACTTATGAATCTCAATTTCAGCTTTGGGTCATTCACTTCAGTTATGAGATCCAATTTATGTCTATTCATATTTTTGGATTTTAGCATGCAGTCTTTACTCTTAGAATCTTACGATGTTATGACTTATGATGTATATGATTTCAATTTATACTTACTCAGCCTGTTTTACTTACCTAGCATACTCAGTATATTTCAAGTATTGACCGCATACTCTATGCTATATCGTTTTATGATATAGGTCCTAGCGATCAGACTCAGACGCGCCATTAATTCAGCTCTCCTTCCAGCTTAGACCCCGCCTTGGGTGAGTCCTCATCCTCCGAGGATATCTATCTTATTTTTATGTTAGTTTGTTTTAGACTTAGAGATAGCTTGGGGCTTGTCCAAGCATCTCATCAATTTGTAGAGGCTTTTCAGACATAGATTTGTATATTTAGCTTCGGATTCTGTGTTATGATACTACCATTGGCTAGAAACGTTGTTATTCAGACTTCAATTGTTTCAAAATTTAGTTATCAGCTTTTCTTATGTGACTTTTAGTTATCATATTATTCATGCCATGGGTTAATTTGGAGCCATTTATGGTTCTAGGTTCCGTGTCTAGATCCGGACCTATATTTGGGTCGTGACAAACTTGGTATCAGAGCATTAGGTTTTGAAGTGTCCTAGGGTGTCTAAAAGCTGCGTTAAGTAGAGTCTTTTTCATGGGTGTGATGTTCGGCACACTTATGACGAAAAGGCTATGAAACATTTTAGGAAACTTCCCTTCTTTCATGATTCTATCTCGTGCTATGAGTTCAACTCTCTCTATTCCTCTAACTCCAGCTTAACGCCATTTGAATAATCATGCCTCCACACTGTGTTAATGGAAGAAGGAATGGAAGCGAGAATGGAAATATCCATGAGCATGGCAATAGAGATGGGCACTAGCAAGCCCCACTAGCCCCAGCAGATCCCGTGTCCAAGCAGGTTTCCCATGCTGAGTTTAGGGTAGCCATTCAGATGTTGGCTGATGCCGCCCAAATTACACCTCACAATGAGATATAACGCGGTCTATATCAAATATATAACCCAACAAAGGTTGGGGTCGATCCCATAGAGAATATGGAAGGATATAGAAAAACGCTAATATTTAAGCTTTTAAGTCGATTATCTCCTAAGAGAGGGAAAATTTATAAAAGTAACAAACAATGTTGTTGAGAGAAATTGAAGGTTAATTTCAAATTAATGCAACTAACTAGAGTAAGTGTTCCCCATGACTTCATAACCACAAGGCGTTTTATACTAGTGATCTATTCTGGTGCTTAACATGCAATATCGGTAAGTTAACTTCACCTAAATGGTTGGTCCCCTATTTAAATGATTATCACCACGCAACTTGGTCCGTCTATGGGTGTATACTTGACTAACCCTTACACTTGATATCAGATTAGCTATTCCCGGACAAGTTTAATGTATTAGATGAGGATTGATAGCCTCAAATCTTTTTTGTTAATCCCTTTTCCCATTCACTACCCCCTTGATCCGTTAAGTAAGAATAAGGCAAGTTTTAATATTTGCAACCGTTAAGAAATAATTAAAATGAAATAATACATGCATAAACTCCATTCAAGAATCACTAAGTATTTTACCTATGTGTATTAATTTGTCATGGTTCCCACAACCCTAGTTGTGAAGTTTTAGCATCTCATAATTATAAGTAACTTCATAGAATTCATAGACAAAAGCTCAAAATAATACTTATAATGATGTTAGGAAGAAACTTCACTTGAATAATGCAAAAATAAGAAAGCACAATTCAACAATTGTCTCAAAATATGAAATAAAGCCTTATAATCGTATCTCTAAACTTATGTCTTCAAAACATGTTAAGAATTAAGACTCAAGACTTCTTCCAACTTGTCTAAAACTTGGCTATTACATGAAAAAGAAAAGGGTATTTATAGTAGTCGATTTTTTGCTTTCCTTGTTCCTTGATGAATTTGACTTGGGACTTGAAATTCCTTTTCTTAATTGAAGTATGAGATCAATTTTGGCCATTGGAAACCCCTTGTGCGCCGTGTAGGGCATAGCGCCAAAATAAAGGGCGTTTCGCACCTGTTGTGCACTGGTAGGCAGGTGCCTCGTTCCAGGTAGTGTTCCTTCCTTGCAGTGCGTAGTGCGCCTTGTATTGCATGTGTTGCTACCGCCTCGCGCTGCTTGTAGTGCTAAGAATGCTGGTGCATCGCATGGTGCACAGTGCTGCAGTGCCTTTGCCTCGCGCGGGTGGTCGCGCGGTGTGACCAGTGGTCACTTCATGCTTTTATCTTTACATCGTTCATTCAAAATTTTTTCACATGTATTCCAAAAGCCTCAAATACACCCAAATTCATCACTTTTAGCCTTGAAAGCATCTAATCACATGCATTAGCTCTTTTCACTAATATATAACATAAATATACGCAAACACACATAAATTTGCTCTCAAAATATAGTGAAGTATGGGAGAAATATGTCTACCAAGTGCATGGATACGCCCTTCATCATTGGCACAAGAATTGACCGCTCAGGTTAATCAGCAGACAGTGGCTCATGTTCCCCAAAATGAGAATGCAGGCCGTAGCAGCGGCTAGAGTCTAGGACTTCTTCAAGATGAATCCACCTGAGTTCCTTGGGTCGAGAGTGGATGAGGACCCACACGAGTTCATTGAGGAGATCCAAAAGATCACCCAGATTATGGTGTGACGGGAGAGGAGTGTGCAGACTTAACCTCCTATCAGTTGAAAGGGTTCGCTCATGTATGTTATAGGCCGTGGAAGGATACCTGGGGAGTCAGAGCGGGTCCCATTGGTTGGATGAGTTCCTCACTGCATTCTTATACCAATTCTTTCCTTGGGAGATGAGGAAAATCAAGGCGAACGAGTTTGTGAATTTCGAACCCTAGAAGCTGCTGTAGGCCCATTTGCTATCACTGGAACCACTTGCTGGTTCACTTGGTTGGTCACAGTCTGCGCCAATAGCTGGATCACCGCCCAAAATTCTGCTGAGGACACTTGATTATCCTGAAGGGATGGTGGAGGTTGTGGGGTAGGTCGGTTGGCATTACCAGCCCTCCTTCCATTTCCTCGTTTTGGAGGCATATTTTCACTAAAACGAATAGAGCATAAGTTAGGAGGATGTTTTCCGGGATTAAGCTCAACAAATGATAAGGAGTATGAACAAAAGGAAAAATTTCCTAATAACATCTTTTAGCCTCCACATCATAAGTGTGGCGCGCTTCACACCCATGAAAAGTACTCAACGTGACGCGACTTTCAAACATCCTAGGATACTTTAAACCTAGGGATCTGATACCAAGTTTGTCATGACCTGAGTCTACACCTTGGATGAGACACGGTATTTAGTGCCACAAGTGAACCCAAGCTAACCCATGGTCTAACATCACACTGATAAACTAAGTAAACATAAGCGGATGCTGTGTAAAAATAAATATCCAAGTAATAATGTTATGAAAAGAGTAAACATAACTAAAAAGACTACTGAGCAACTATTTCTGAAAGCCAACTACTAACAAATGAGTTGCTGGGACAAGCTTCCAGGTAACTCTAAAATCTGAATAAACAAAAACTAACTGAAAAACAAGCATTGTCCTCGAAAGATGAGGACTCACCAAATAATGCTGCTGCTGAAATGTCGGAGGGGAAACTACTGATGATGCTGAGATTGAGAACTTGCACCTGTATCAAAATATGATACAACATAGAAAGTATGCTTCAGTACTTTGAATGTACTGAGTAAGTGAGATATACATTATGCATGGAAAATAAGAAACTGAACTGAAATGACATGTGATGACCAAGTGATACTGAGTAATGATAGATGCTGAGCTATAATTGTGAAATGGTAAATAATGACCCTAACTGACAGTCATAACAGTATAAAGAACTAAGTGATAACTGATACTGATGGTTCTAAGATTGGTTAGAGCTACTTATCTAGAAGTATTGTAACCATCTAGAAAACTAACTAATAACTGAAACTAGGGAGTATTACTGAACTAAACTCCTCAAGATCTGACTATTGTCAAACTAGTTAGCTGACTTACTGAAAGATGCTGAAAATGCAAAGTTCTAACTGAGACTGGACTAGCATGCAAACTAACCGTGATCTCACATTATTGCAATAACATGGAAATTCAGGAACTAACAGAGTCAAGCAACAATTGTATCTAATAATCTATGCAAGACCCAAATTTACTGCATTTCATATAACTAGGGATAAAACAATATTTCATGAAGAGAGTAACAACATGCTTAATAAATAGTGAAAACATTGCAAGAATTCACAAGAATTTCAATCCACAAGAATATTCATAATTTGATTGAAGCTAACCCTATTTTTGATATTCAGGGCTAAGACTGGTAGGGAATTACATAAGGGTTTTGGGGAACAAGGGAAGGGTAATTCCCTTGTTGAATTCCCATATACCTAGAGTAGAACCCCTGAGAGAAGTCTGAAGGAAGATTGAAAGCCCTAGCTTAGCTCTAAGATGCTTGTCTGGAACTTTTTCGCACTGAGTCTGAGTGTTAAGAGAAAGAATGAGAGAAATACGTTGATCAACTCCTTTAATTCTCTCCTAAATATTTCCAAAATGATGTAGTTTAGGGATTAAAAGATGGGAAGTTACAAAAATGCCCCTGAGATAAAAGTATGAAAACTACCCGTCGAGATCTAATGGGTCACACAACGAGTTGTTGGTTGACACCATGACTCGTTGGGACAAATCTTTGGTCCAGGGCCTGAAATCTGGGCTCACTGGAACTTGGAAATGAAAGGGGACCATGACTAATTAGACAAACCAACGGGTCATTGGTACCTCTCGTTGCCACTGGCAGGGTTTCGAGCTAAACACTAGACCCCACTCTAACAGATGACACCATGACCTGTAGGTTAAACCAACAAGTCATTGTCAGTTCTCATCTTTGCTACTGGAATTCTAAAGGATATCTGCACTTGTCACATGGGTGGACACAACGACTCATCATGTGACACAACAGGTCATTGTTGCCACTCATTGTCACTGGAAGAGATTATCAACAACACTTTCGGGTTCTAACTAATGAGTCACCCCATGAGTTGTTACATCAAATAACAACTCGTCATCTGACTCATGGGTTCTTGGGAGGGGTCTAACAGATTTTTAAGTTGGGGATACAACGAGTGGAAGAATGACTCATTATTACATCTGATGGATCATCCCATGTATCGTTGGTTCCTGAAAGAAACTGACAAGGATGACCACGACCCAAACAACAGGTTATTACTGCTAACAACTACTTGTTGTCTCGGTCATTCTGAGATAAAAATTTTTTGGTTCTTTCTGGTTTTCTTTTCATGTCAAGTATGAGTTTGATCTAGGAAATTTTTGAGGTGTTACACCCCTCCCAAAATTGATGACTTTTTTGACCAATTTTAGGGTGCTAAGTGCTTCTCAAAGATAGACCTCAGATCCGAGTATCATCAGCTCAGAGTTAGGGAGAGTGACATTCTGAAGACAACTTTTAGGACTCGATATGGTCATTATGAGTTTGTAGTTATGTCTTTCGAACTAAAAGCTTCTACAGCTTTTATGGATTTTATGAACAGGGTGTTCAAGCCATACTTGGATATATTCGTAATTGTCTTCATAGACGACATCCTCAAATACTCTTGAAGCGAGGAGTAGCATGCCGCTTATTTGAGGATTGTGTTGTAGACTCTCAAGAATTACCAGCTATTTGCTAAATTTAGTAAGTATGTATTTTGATTGGACTCAGTAGAATTTTTAGGCTACATAGTGTGAAGTGAGGGAGTGCAACTAGACTATCAAAAGATAAAGGCGGTGAGGAATTGGCCTAGACCAGGTAGTCCCTCGAATATCAAGAGTTTCTTGGGTTTAACTAATTATTATTGGAGGTTTGTTGAAGGGTTTTCATCCATTGCGGAATTTGACCCAAAAGAAAGTCAAATTTCAATGGTCGGATGCCTGTTAGAAGAGTTTTCAAGAGTTAAAGACTCAATTCACTTCAGCTCCAGTGTTTACCCTACCTAAGGGTACATATGGATTCATTGTGTATTATGATGCCTCTAAGGTCGATCTTCATTGTGTGTTGATGCAGTATGGTAATGTTATTGCGTATGTCTCTAGACATCTTAAGACTCATGGGAATAATTACCCGACACATGACCTAGAATTGGCAGCAATAGTGTTCGCATTGAAGATTTGGTGGCACTATTTGTATGGGGTCCATGTAGATGTGTTTACTAACCACAAGTGTCTACAGTATGTGTTCACTCAAAAGTATTTGAATTTGCAATAAAGATGATGGTTAGAGATGCTCAAGGACTATTACATGAGCATCCTTTATAACTTGGGTAAGGCCAATCTAGTGGTAGATGCCCTTAGCAGACTTTCCACGGAGAGTGTTTCTTATGTGGACGACGGGAGGAAGGAGTTGGTGAAGTATGTACGTTGGCTCTCACGATTAGGAGTTCGCCTTATGGATTCGACAAATGGTGGTGTCATTGTTCCAATTGGTTCAAAATTGTCCTTGGTGACTGAGGTCAACTCTAGGCAAGATGGGGATCCTATTTTGGTAAATTTGAAGGAAGCAGTTCAGAGTTAGAAGGTAGAGGTCTTCTCCCAAGGGGGAGATGTGTACTTTGATATCTGGGTCATTTATGTAAATGTCAATGATTTGAGAGCACAAATATTGCATGAGGCTCATGACTCGCGGTATTCTATCTACCAAGGTGCCACAGAAATGTACTGTGACTTATGGGAAGTCTATTGGTGGAATGACATGAAGAAGGACATAGCAGAGTTTGTGGCTAAGTGTCCGAATTGTCAACAAGTGAAAGTGGAGCATCAAAGACCGGGAGGAGTGCTAAAAGACATCAGTATCCCCACTTGGAAGTGGGAAGAGATCAATATAGATTTTATAATAGGGTTACCTCGCATACATTGACAGTATGACTCTATTTGGGTGGTTGGAGACAGATTGATAAAAGCAGCCCATTTTCTATCGATCAAAACTACCGACTCAATGGAGGATTATGCTAAATTGTACATTAAGGATTTAGTTTGGTTGCATGGAGTTCCCTTGTCCATTATTTCAGATAGAGGTACTCAGTTCACCTTGCAGTTTTGGAGATCGTTTCAGAAAGGACTTGATACTCAAGTCAAGCTTAGCACAACTTTTCACCCACAGACAGATGGTCAGGCTGAGTGGACCATTTAGAATCTCGAGGATATATTAAGAGCATGTGTGATTGACTTCAAAGGTAGTTGGGATGATCATTTACCTCTTATCGAGTTTGCTTATAACAACAATTACCACTCCAGCATCCAGATGGCTCAATTTGAGGCTCTTTACGGGCGGAGATATAAATCGCCTATTTGGTTGGTTTGAGGTAGGGGAAGCTAGGTTGATAAGGTCAGATTCAGTTCATGAGGCTACAGAGAAAGTTTAGCTTATAAGAGAAAGGCTGAAAATAGACCAGAGTCATCAAAAGTCCTATGCCGATGTGAGGAGGAGAGAACTGGAGTTTGAAGTTGATGATTGGGTGTTTTTGAAGGTGTCTCCCATGAAAGGAGTGATGAGGTTCAGAAAGAAAGGGAAGCTTAGTCCCTGATATGTTGGTCCATACAGTATTGTGAGACATGTTGGTAAGGTGGCCTATGAGTTGGAGCTACCAGCAGAGTTGGTTTCAGTACATCCAGTTTTCCACGTATCATTGTTAAAGAAGTGCATTGGTGATTCAAATTTGGTTGTCCCGCTAGATAGTGTAGGTGTGAAGGATAACCTTACCTATGAGGAGCTACCAGTTAAGATCTTGATCATCCGGTTCAGAAGTTGAGGAACAAAGAAGTATCTTCAGTAAAGTTTTTGTGGAGAAATCAGCTTGTTGAGGGAGCTATGAGGGAAGCCGAAGCAGATATGATGGCTAAATACTCACACCTTTTCCCTACCAACTCAGTTCCAACATGAGGTAACGGTTTCCTCCATAGTACTCTATTCAGTTTCATGTTTAATTCATGTCTCTCAGTTCCTTTCATGTCAGTGCATGTATGTGTGATTCATGAATTCAATCATGTATATCAATCCGGAGGCAATCACTCCATCAGTTTTCAGTTTCAGATGTTCATTATTTGAAATTTTAGTTCCCTTCCCCATCTTTTTAGAATGTTTAGTTTACATTCGAGGATGAATATTCCCAAGAGGGAGATATTGTAATACCCTGAAAGCCCCTAAGCTCAAATCGTGAGTTGAAACTGATGAAACACGAAATTTCATACCAAGTCACAAAACGAGTCATCCAATGAATCGTGGTGTGACCTAATGGGTCGTTAAGTGATCCGTCAGGTGGAGACCAGTTGAGAAGGTGTCATTCTCGGGGAGTGGCAATGGAAGGGACGACGAATCATCGTCACTTCCAATGACTCTTGGTCTGGTCTGTCAGGTGATTAGAGGATGATTGTGCAGTGCTGGCAAGGGATGGAGGGACGAGTCATGGTGCCACTTCATGACTTGTCAGGTTGATTGTTGGTTGGACAGTGTGAGACTTCTAATGCCGTTAACAAAAGGAAAGTAATGAGTCCTCATCCCTATTAATGACTTGTCATGTCAGTCGTCAGTTTAAGTAGTTTAGTAAAAGTAGATTTTTTTCCGGTGATGACGACGAGTCATCTAGTTGGGTAATGACTCATCCAGTCCCTCATTGGGACTAGCAGTGACTGGTTTCCTGCAAAATTAGTAATGGTGTTTTCGTAAATTTTAAGCTCGTAGGTCCTAAACTACGTTGTTTAAAGCCCCGAAAGAAGTGTATTAAGGGAGTTTAACCTATTATAATTCATTCAACTCCTACAAATACAAGTTTAGAGGGTTCCATTGAAGATCAAGCTTAGAATCCTCCAATTCTTCTCCCAATCTCTTGGGAATTCAAGGTCAATTTTAGATTCAGCTTACCCTGGTATGTAGGTCCATCAATGAGAGTTTCCTTTCACTCTCATGCTCAAATTTCTCCTCAAGCTCATGAATTCAAGTGTTAATTAAAGTGTATGATCCTATGGGGTTTTAACCCAAATTTATGAAATTCTCTATGTTTTATTTATGGGTCAATTTCATTCATGTTTCAAAGCAAGTTTTAAGATTCATGGGTAGATTTTATGTACTAATTGATTCTAAATTCATGTTTTCAAATTTTAGAAGATTATTCCCATTATGCAAGTTCGTGAAAAAGTTAGTCTATGTTTGATGATTTTAAGTACGATGAAGTATCTAGCAATGTATGTATGTTTACGAACTACCCATATATGAATCTAAGATTTTGACTAGTGAAGCCTGTTTCAAGTTCGCATGACCATAAGATTTTGGGTAATTCCACTCAGATTTAGCATGTTTTCATGATTCAGTTCAGTTCTATAAATCAGCTTAACATATGCTTTTTGAGTCTATACTCGCATATTCAGCTTTTGGTATGTTTGGAGCCAGGACTCCATGTATTTAGATTTCAGACTATGCATGTAGTTACATTATTAGCTTCGTTAAAAAATGATGGTTTAAGCTTCGTGAATTACGATGGAGAGCACCTTGCATGTTTTGGGAGCAGTGTCTAGCACAGAGTAGGCTAGGGGTTCATGAAAAATCCTTGGTCTTAAAACTACATGCCAATATAGGATTTCATATTTTGACTTTGGGACCTCCCTTGTGAGCTTCTTCCCCTGCCCCGAATGAGCCTTCAGCTTGATATTGATATCATGATAGCGCCCTTAGCACTGGCAAGGCTTTGAACGCCTCTGCCCACTTGAGTGTAGTAGTTGGGATCACATAAGCTCTATAGTGATAGTGTATGTTATATGACAAGTCTCCTATTATTCCTCACGATCTTAGTTATGTATTTTTATCAATCATGAACAGGTTATCAGTTTTACTTTTAAATCTCAGTTTCAGCTTTGGGTCATCCGATTCAGTTATGAGATCCAATTTATGTCTATTAATGTTTTCAGATTTCATCATGAAATCTTTACTCTCAAAATCTTACGATGTTATGACTTATGATGTATATGATTTTATTTTACGCTTACTCAGCCGATTTTGCTTACCTTGGATACTCAGTACTTTCCAAGTAGTAACTGCATACTCTATGCTGTATCGTTTCATGATACAAGTCTTAGCGATTAGACTCAGATGCGCCATCANTATGCGCTATGACTTGTCAGTGTTGCTTTATCATCGTTTCATGATACAAGTCTTAGCGATTAGACTCAGATGCGCCATCAGTTCTTCTCTCATTCCATCTCAGACCCTGCCTTGGGTGAATCCTCATCCTCCGAGGAGATCTATCTTTCAGTATTGTTATGTCAGTTTGTTTTAGACTTAGAGATAGTTGGGGGCTTGTCCCAACATCTCATTAGTTAGTAGAGGCTTTTGAGACATAGATTAATATATTCATCTTTGGATTCTGTGTTATGATACTACTGTTGTCTAGGCATATTGTTATTTAGACGTTTGTTATTTCGTAATTTAGTTATCAACTTTTCTTATGCGACTTTTGCTTATCATGTTCATGCCATAAGTTAACTTGGAGTCATTTATGATTTTAGGTTCTGTTTCTAGATCCGAGTCTATGTTTGGGTCATGACAAAATGTGACCATTGCTGCGAACGACGAGATCTAGTAAGTGCATTTTAAGTGGGATTTCACGAGGTTTACCCAATTATTCAAAGCACGACCTATTAAACAACTCAGGGTGATTTTCCAAGAGCAGAGCAATTCTCATTCCCCAAGGTAAGAACTTCGGTATATTCTCTTTACTTTTGACTCTCTAACCCCATTGAATCGAAAGGAAGACCTCTAATAATGAAATTACTAGTTGAAGAACCCTAGAATGGTGAAACTAGGGTTATTTAATGGAAAATAGAGGGTGTTGGTTCCTAGGATTAGAAGGGAGTAATGAGCATTTTTTATTGAGATTGTGAACACATGTGCATAAGGATAGAGTAATACAGACCCACAATTCGATAAAGTAATGCTATTAGCCCTAATAAAGGGACGAGGAGTGGGAACTCCATGACTTGAGTTAGGAATAATTACCATGTGATTAAAACAAAATGAATTCCTTTTTGGTAGCGAGGGAGACCGTATCACCGGGTAATTGGGAAGCTTACATATCGTAGACCCTTATTTAAAGAGTAAATAATAGATTACTCTGTAATTGTTGTTTTAGATTTCGAGCGTTCCGAGACACTGAGGAAAGGCAAGGCTCCAGCGGAGTAATTGATGTTCTAATCCTCCAATTGAGGTAGGTCATGGTTTAGAATGAGTTAGACTTTATATAATGACATGTATATGTATGGACTAATAATGTATTGTATTGGTCTCTGGACATTATTTGTTGTAATAATTTCCTTGTTGAATTCCATTGTTAAATGAATCTGACATGATGTCATTACTTATGTGCTTAATGTTTGAGGGGTTGTTCATGTTCTTTCATATAGTCTGAAACTGATCCTTGAATTATTTTTATATGCAAGTTGAGGGAGGTAAGGTGAGGCCTCCCAAAAGTCAAATAAATTAACTTAGTGGTAAAATACTGAGATATGTGAATAAAAGTGGATAATATGTTTTGTCCTAAAATGAGTGGCTCATGCTCGAGGGGAGCATCTAGTGAGCGATTATGATTGAGGGGCTCGTGTTCGAGGGGAGCATCTGGAGGAGTAGATGAGTGGGAGCCAGTACCACACTAGTATAGTACATGGATTTCTAGAGTTCCCTACAGGTCATGAGTGGAATAACAGAAATAAGACCCTCTGACATGTGTGTACAATGATGATAAATTTTTGAAGTATTTATGGTGATGTGATGGAGGTGTGTGCCCAACATATCACCACTTATTACGATACTTGATTGAGTATAAAGAAATAAGATTGGTTCGGAAATGTGAAAACTTGAATGAACTGAATTACTTGCTATATAGTCTATTTGTTAGAAATGTCGAGGTGTTTGTGATGATTTGACATTAATTGTAAAGTCACATAAGAATTATTGATGAGTTGTAGAATCTGTTTTGAGTAGTCCATTGTGTATCCCATGTAGTTACGATATATTGATTATATACTGACGGCTATGGGTAGCTTGTATGATAGTAGCTTCTCTCCAACCTTCAATTTTTGTTGGAGCACTTCTCTCCAACTCCCTTTATTTTCTTTTCTTGGTTGTATTGGAGGACTTCTCTCCAATTTTCAATAGTTGATGCACTTCTCATCAACATTTAATTGTTGAAGCACTTCTCTTCAACATTCATTTTTGGAGCACTTTTCTCCAACTCTCTTTATTTTTTTCTTGTTTGTGTTGGAGCACTTCTCTCCAACTTCCAATAGTGAAAAATTATTGAAATTATTGAGAGCATTCAGAGAATTATTAGTTTATAAAATAAAATATTTTTCTTCAAATTGGTATCAGAGCATCTACGATCTTGGTAGAGAATCAAATAGCAAGCGCTAGCCATATGTCTTGCCCACGCGACTAATGATTGTGTTGAATAATTGTTTAGGCAATGATTATATTAGTAAAATTTGGGCCAATTATGTGTGCATAAAAAGTAATCATGTTGAAAAGAATTGATGGAAAAAGTTGAAAGTTTAAAGGGGTGCAAACAAATATGGCACCAGGAAAGAATTTCTTCTCTAAAAGATGAAAATAACACGTTGACATACCATTTTTTTCAATTGAAAGTTGATTACAAATGAATCAACAAAACTAGGTGTTAGTGACAAAGTGCTCTGATAAAAATTTGAAGAAAAATATTTTATTTTATAGACTAATAATTCTCTGAATGGTCACAACAATTTTTCGCACCGCTTCTCTATCAAAATATATGAACAGAGTACCCTTATTTATAATACTAGAAGACCAAATTAGACTAGAAATAGAGTCTTATCCCTATATGAGTTTAACAAATAAATTCTAACTAGACATGAATTAAATAAATTACCAAATCTCAAATACTAAATAAATTTGATTCTCCACAACTTTAAATTATTATTCCAACAATATAACATTGCCAATCTAATAATTGTTCTGTAAATTTTATTTTTCATTATTTTAGAAATCCTTCTATCACATATTACCTTGGTATTACTTCTTCATTTTAATTATTCTATATTAGTTTTATGAGTATTATTTTTTATCTATCATTTTATTATTGAAATAACAAGATTAAATATATAAATTGGTTGCAATGGGTAGCACAATCCCATCTAGTCTCACATCTTCAATATTCTTTACATAGTGGCTGAACTTATAATGCTTGTATTTTGTCTTACTTCTACTTGTTCTAAAATGCTTAATCTCTAAGGTTCTTCTTCATAGTTCAATCTTATGGTTAACTAATTTATAATTAGGGTGTCATCAATAAAGCTCTACCTTCCTGAAATTCTTATGCATATTCACTCTAGCTAGCTTTATAAATTATCATAATATTTTTAGCAAAGAACATACATCATGGTCAATGATTAAGGGTTTCATATCCTCCTTGAAGGCATGAGCCATCCTGCTCATTGCAAACTTTTTCTTTCTGAGATGTTTTTATACTAAAGTTATATTTTCAAAGAATGGCCATAGAGTTTAATCATAGAAAAGATACTTATTACGTGTCTCACTAATACAAATAACATTCACAACAAGATATTATTATTATACTTCAAATTAGATTTTTTAACTAATTTTTTTTTCAAATGATCTTTAGTTCATTTTTAAAATTAGATTCTGATTATTATTTTTGCCCTTTCTTCATTTAGATGTCATTTGCACTAGCATTTTAAATTTTCTTCTGAGAAAAAAAAACTTTAATTCACGTACCGTGATATTAACTTTTATTTAATATATAGTTAGTTTTATATTTTAACAATAGTGTTATACCCCGTAAGTTGTCGTTGAAGAGTTTTCAGAGTACGATGTGCGAGAGAAGGCTCGGAAGTAGAGCGCATGAGTGCATTACGGAGAGAAGTAAAGGTCATGGCTGGGGGTAGGGGGCACCAGGCGCTGTGCCGCGCCCCTCCCACGACACAAGGAACCCCGTGTCGCGCCCCTCCCTCAGCGCGTTGAGAGGCGCGCCGGGGACCTCCCTCCACCGCCCCCTTATATATATATATTTAAGTTCATATGTTTAATTCATTTAAATATTCCTAAGAATCAGAGCAGCGGCGTTGGTGATTGTTCTCTCAAATTTTTCATCTATTGAGGGAAAAATATGCCATCAAACTTCATTTAATCGCCAGTTATTCTTGGGTAATGATTCCTAGGCCTACGAAGAACATATCTACGAAGTTAAATCTTCGAATTTGGCCCAGTTTGACAGAGTCCTGCCGAGTAAAAGTTGTAAAAATCACTTCTAATCAAGTCTTAAACGTCTACAAGTGATAAGTAAGAATTTCTATCTTTCTAATCTACAAGAATTCATAAGATTTCGTCAAGTTGAACCGTTTTAATATATTATCATTATGTTTGTGGGCAATGAATTGCTGGCCTAAATCTTGGATTATAATAGCCCTGTTCCCTTGGCATAAAATCTAGAATACAGAGGGATTACGAGTTCTTGATCGCAGCTGGATTGATTGAGTTGAATTCGACAATTGAGGTATGTTAAGACTAACATCTTTCGGCAAGTTATTCTCTTCATATAAATGCGACTTGTACTGTTGTAGTAGCTTATGATTATACATGTTGTAGTTAACTGCTACGAGGCGAATTGAGGTTGTAACACAGTATCGCTTGTCGGGAAAGATCATATTCCGTTTTGAGTATCGCTAGAAGCGACAAAAAGATTCCCTATTAAGTTATTCACCGTCTAGAGACACTAGTAATGTTTTGCTACCATACTGAGGCCAAAGAGTCCTGTGGTTAGGTTGTTAGCGTACTTGGTTAAGTTAGGCAGCATAAGGTGTAGTTTGGCAATCTAACTTTCTGTTTGACAACTATATATATAAAGTAAAGCTCGCGTAAAGGCCACTGACGTACTTTGACGCCTACAGGACTAGAGTCATAATAGAATGACCTTACCTTTAAGTCGTGGCACCACGGTTGCCTAATGAACCGGGTGGTAGCTTTCTAGGTGAACTACCTACTACAAGCGAAAATATAGCTTCTTTCGACTTACAGTTGGCCATATCAGCCGCTCAGGGAACTACCCTAGTTGCCAGAAGTCTGATGGACTACGCGATATCCTAAGTAAGTATCTTAGTAGCCATTATACATGGGGCTAACACTTTTGACTATTCATACAGATGCCCACGTACATGTTTTCTAGAAGGGCTAAGTCTAAGTATACCTGCCTACGGGGCTACAGATTGCTCACAGGAGCTATATATTGTCAGGACAGACCAAATTGACGCCTATAAACTAGAACCTTAGTATTATGGTTTACTCTTCGAGTTAATAATTGTTATGGCTTCCCATAGGACTATTATGGATGATCGTCTAGTATAATATCCAGTTATTAGCAGCCTTGTAATCACTACTGGAAAATAGGCCTATGGAAACAACAGTAGAACGTTGCAATAGACCAATAAATCATAGCTATAAATGTATTGCAATGGTTAGGCAACCGTTTCACCGGATCTCGTGGCCATAGAGCTAATACGACGGCTCTTGCAACAGTTGTCATAACAGTTTCCATAGCACAATCTATTGCAACGGTTATTTCGATCACTATCGCAAAAATTATTTGACATTAATTGCAACTGACAAAAATCATAGCCATAGAGGTTTATGCAACAGACTTAAACCGTAGCCACTGAACTTTATCTGACGGACAAAAACCATACTATAGGACATTATTCAATGGTTAGATAATATATTACCACTCTTTAACTTTATACTATTGCGATGGTTTTGTTATTAATGGTACGGTTTCCTGGAAAAGAAACAATCATAAAAACTCTATTGCAACAGTTAAAATTACCTACCACAACGGTTTTAAAAGTTGTTGCAATAGTATATTTGATTTATTTAAATTATATTGCAACAGTTCTGAGTGGCTGTTGCAAATGAACTTGCTACAATAGCCTTACAATTGTAATTAAATATATACTAATTAATTAATTCAAGTATACTATAATTAATATGAATCACAAAGTGAAACCATTCATCAATATTCAACATTCATGTATATTTGAAATTATATGTCCAAACTAAGCTAGCCATACTAATTTATATATCCAAAAAACTAAAACAGTTATACATATACGACACAGATTAATTTCAAAATGTTTTGAATTGATATATCAAAAAAATTCTAAAACAAGTTTCAACAACCATCTAAAATATTCTTAGGTAAGATCTTCAATGTTTTCGTCTTCCATTGCTTCATTTTCTCCACCTACAATAAAATGATAATTGATGTCATTAATATTTGACAATATGATTGTGCAAATATACTATCCATTCGGTAACGTAAGTAATTCACTTGAATCATTTTTCACAGTAATTAGTTTACGCATCAGTTCATTTAGATGCAAACTGCAGACCAGTCTTTCTGGAAATTAACACAAGACCAAGCAGTAGATAGATACATAAAGTAGAAATCTAATAATAAATGCGAACTATCAGTTCAACTACACAGACACAAAAACTTTTCTGGTGAACAATCGAGAAGTCCTGCCAAATCTTACAGATCATCCAAAAACAAGCTCTACCCATCCTAATCACGTACACACTTCTAAATAATACACCAGATGAGGATCCAAAATACTACAACTGCATGTTTTTCTGTGCAATGACATTTTATAACTGCATGCTTTCTTGTGCAATGGCATGCTCAATACACTCTCAATAGTATAGCCTTTTGAAAAGGTTAAATGTGTACAATCATATAGTCTAGCATATCACTATAGCCAAACCATTAAAATCATCATCAATGCTAAGAAATTTAGTAGAAAAACAGACTATAGCATCAAAACCTATGTGAAAGCTAAAGAAATACAAAATCATTTAAAAAATGATAGCTTTAACCATTTAATTTAAGCTTAAATAGAGTGCTTTCTCATACAAACTTTTAGGTCGTGCCAAACATGCGACTCTTCTCTTATTAACTGTACCTTTTATTCTTGCATCAGAGATCTTATGCGGATCATTTCACATTATAGTACATTAAAATGTAAACCCGGGTAATTCACCAATATTTTCACTGTAAAGCAATCAGCAAGATCACGAACAATTAGATTTTCTCAAAGTATCTTTATTTAAACATAAATTTTAAATGTGCAAGGTAGTTCATTCTTAGTTCTATCATACTGACAATTTCTTATAGGACCTAATAACCTTTTCAATTGCACAATAGGGGCAGACATGCCGTTGGTGACATAAGCTCTTTATTAAGGAATTCTGCAACAGTTAAAGCACAAGCTTCTTCCAAGATTACGGAGTTATGTTTATGAAACATTTTTATGAAAATCATAACTTATTTAAGCATAAAAAGCATCAGCATCCAGAACACATAAATGACCCTGATATCGAAGCACACCATCTCCCCCTTTGAAGAAGACCTCTACCTTCTGATTCTGAACAACTTCCTTTAACTTTACCAAAATAGGGTCCTCGTCTTGTCTAGCTTTTACATCAGTCACCAAGGATGATTTTGATCCGTTCTAAATAATAACACTACCATTGGTCGAATTAACCAAACGAACTCCCAACCATGCAAGCCGATACAGATCCTTCACCAGCTCCTTTCTCCTCTCATCTACATGGGACACACTCTCCATAGAAAGCCTACTAAGAGCGTCCACCACCATATTAGCCTTGCCCAAATGGTAAAGGACACTCATATCATAATCCTTGAGTAGCTCCAACCACCTCCTTTAAAGTAGATTTAGATCCTTCTAGGTAAACACGTATTGTAGGCTCTTGTGGTTTGTAAACACATCTACATGGACCCTATACAAATAGTGTCTCCAAATCTTTAAGGCAAACACTACCGCTGCCAATTCAAGATCATGAGTCGGGTAATTCTTTTCATGAACCTTCAGCTGCCTGGAAGCATATGCTATAACCTTACATGCTGCATCAATCACACAACCAAGGCTGATCCTCAAAGAATGACAATATATCACAAACCCATCGATACGCTCAGGAAGGGTCAACACCGGTGCTGAGGTGAGTCGAGTCTTCAACTCTTGGAAGCTCTTTTCATAGGCCTCTAACCATTGAAACTTCACTTTCTTCAAGGTGAAATTAGTCAAAGGGGATGCAATGGATGAAAAATCCTCAAAAAATCCCCAATAATACCCAGCTAAATCAAAGAAACTCCTGATATCTGAAGGATTCACTGGTCTGGGCCAATTTTTCACCACTTCTATCCTTTGAGAGTCCACCTGAATACCATTACTCGACAGCACATGACCCAAAAATGCCACCGATTTCAATCAAAACTCACATTTACCGAATTTAGCATATAGTTGATGATCCTTCAAGGTCTGTAGCACCACCCTCAAATGAGCAACATGCTCCTCCTCGCTCCAAGAGTATATAAGGATATCATCTATGAACACAATCATGAACATATCCAAGTATGGCTTGAACACCCTGTTCATCAGATGAATAAAAGCTACAGGAGTATTCATTAGTCTAAAAGACATAACTACAAACTCATAATGACCATACCGAGTCCTCAAGGTTGTCTTCGGGATGTCACTCTCCCCAACCCCGAAGTGATGGTATCCGGATCTGATATCTATCTTTGAAAAGCACTTAGCACCCTGAAGCTGGTCAAACAAATTATCATTCCTGGGGAGAGGATACCTATTCTTGATGGTGACCTTGTTCAATTGCGGATAATCAATGCACATACGAAGAGAACCATATTTATTTCGGACAAAGAGGACTAGTGCACCCACAGAGATTTGCTAGGTCTAATAAAACCCTTGTCTAGGAGGTCTTTCAGCTGCTCCTTCAACTCCTTTAAGTCGGTTAGGGCCATTCTATAAGGAGGAATAGATATAGGTTGCGTATCGCGAAGAAGGCCAATAGCAAAATCAATCTCCCGCTCGGGAGGGATTCCCGATAAATCATCTTGGAAGACTTCTGGATACTCACATACTACTGGAACTGACTAGATAGTCGGGGTCTCGGACGTAGCATCCTTAACCCTAACTAGATGGTACACGCAACTCTTAAAAATCATCTTTCTAGCCATAAGGTAGGAAATGAAATGACCTACAGGAACATCTGAACTACCCTTCCACTCTAGGACTAGCTCATCGGGAAATCTGAACTCTAATGCATGAGTTCTACAATTCACCAAGGCATAGCATCCAAATAGCCAATCCATGTCGAGAATAACATCAAAATCGGTCATGGCTAACTCTACTAAAGTTGCTGAGATGACCTTCTGAAGGACTGTGATAGGAAAATTTCTATACACCTGTCTAGCTATAACTAATTCACCAACTGGAGTAGAGACTGAGAATGGTTCTGATAAGATTTCGAGACTGAATCTGAAACTACTAGAAACATAGGGCATAACAAAAGATAAAGTAGCCCCTTGATCTAACAATGCAAATACATCAAAGTGGAATACTTGTATCATACAAGTGACTACATCTAGGGAGACCTCCTACTCCTGACAGGATGCTAGGGCATAAAATCTATTTTGACGTTGTCCGCCACCTATACTAGTAGATTCCCCCTGCTGAGCTGGGCGTGCTGGCGGTGCTGCTGAACTAGAAGCTAGGCCTCAGGTATGGACCCTATCTGGCTGCTAGAAAATCTCTAAGCATGTGTCTGGGCTTCCCTCACACGAAGCAAGCATTTGTACCCTCCAAACACCGCCCTGTGTGTCTCGGCCACATTTTCTATGCTCTAGAGGGCTGATCTCTGCGGGTCTGCTACTCCGACCTCTCGAGCCTGATGCTCATCCGCTCTGATCTCGCCTTGAACTAGATGGCACACTCATAGCCGAAGGCGCTGGGGTTGAAGATCTTTGGTGGGACTGCTGACGGTGCCCACTAGGTCGTTGCTGGGAGAATTCGAAGCTATCGGTCCTAGTCCTCTTGGTCTCCCTCTCCCGCTCACTCATCTGTACCGCCTCCATTTGCTGGGCGTGCAGGACTATCTGAGCAAAGTCAATATCCTGAAAAAGCATCACAGTCCAACAATCCCTGACCAAGTAGTCTACTATCCCATGTGTAAACCTGCTCACATGGGCTCTCTGATCCGGCACCATCTCAGGTGCATACTTGGACAGATGAGTGAACTCCAAGGCATACTCCTGAACTGTCATATTTCCTTGCTTTAGATACACAAAATTGGCTTCTTTGATTTCCCTCATCTCCCGAGGGAAAAACCGATCAAGAAAAGCAGCATGAAACTCATCCCAACTGATAGGGCCTGCTTCGATTGCCCTACTATCATTCCATTGTTTGAACCAAATGTGTGCGAACCCCTTCAACTGGTACGAGGCTAAATCAATGCACTCCTCTCCAGTCACCTGTAACAGCCCAAACCACCGCTTGTAGAAATTGTCCGCTTTGGGGCTCATCCCCTCACGGTTTTAAAATGCGTCTACAAGGAAGAGGTATCCAAGCACTTATAAAGTACTCTTCGTTCTCCTCCCCAACCGATGTGGGATTTGCCTAAGTAAACCAGGCGTTACGTATCGCTGTCCCTAGTTACCCCCCGTAGGGACTCAGCGTCCTCGCTGAGGTTTGCCCCACCACCGGGCCGGCACCGGCTCTGATACCACTGTAACAGCCCAGACCACAGCTTGTAGAAATTGTCCACTTTGGGGCTCACCCCCTCACGGTTTTAAAATGCGTCTACAAGGGAGAAGTATCCAAGAACTTATAAAGTACTCTTCGTTCTCCTCCCCAACCGATGTGGGATTTGCCTAAGTAAACCAGGCGTTACATATCGCCGTCCCTAGTCAGTTTGTCACGCCCCGCCTTGGGGGGTATGACTGGCACCTGGTGCCCTAGTAGGACCTGGACTGCTAACTGGTGGGCCTAGGCACATCTGGTGCCTGGCTGGCTCTATCTCAGGTTTCTAGAAACAAAGGGCTATATAACGGCTGTAACACGCCTTCCGGCCAACTGGGCCTATAGCCACTCAGAATGCAACAAAAAGCAACTTAAATATCTACGTGTGAACCTATGCGGCCGACATGCCACCATGTCGCCTAGTCATCTAAAACTTAGCATAGGGAATACTGGAAAGCTACGTGACCGGCAAGGTCACCACTACTGTCAAACCATGGCCCCACACGGCCAACATAAAAAATAGAGATACTAAACATCTATACAACCGTACGGCTCCGCACGACCGCCAATCGACTCACATGGAGATAATATATACAATTCCGCAAGCCTCTATGAGTAATAATAGAACTGACGGATGTGGCCCCGACCTACCCATACTGTACAACAAAGGAAAAGAGCTACACCTTCTGGGAATAAGACTCTGGATGATAGGAGCTGATGACTCTATAGCTGGCTGGAATCACGAGGGACCGCCTCCTCGTCTATGAGTACCGTGTGCAAGTAATGCAAACATTTCACTGGGTGCCGCATCGCTGCACCGAGTATGCAAAGTAACCGAAATAATACAACTGAATACAACTGAATATAGATAGTATGATAGCAATTCTGTATAGTAGAGATAGCTGAATCTGAAGAAACTGATATGAACTTAGTCAAGCTTTCTACCGATAAGGCAGAGGCGTACCAGACGTTACGGCCTACTCTGCCTAGTAGCTAATATATAGCATAAATAGATATACAAGTAGCAAGCAAGAAAGAGCCAATACTTCAACCCCCATAAGCCGGATGGCCAAGCAAGCAACAATCTATATACTCCGCACCTGTGTCAAAACCAGCCAAAATAAGTCACTCCACTCACCATCACTAGAGCTCCTCTACCGGCCACCTCGTCTCCTCGCTTCGGGCCTTGGCCTCCGGGCAGGCAACCGTGTTCGAGTCCGGAGGACTCTCGTACAAGGTTCCAATGTATAGGGTCTGCCCCCAGAACACTCAACAGGGCTACCTGAAATGTGAGACTGTACCTGCTTTCCTCGAACACTAACAAAAAGGAAGGCCCATCGGACGCACTTGACACATACTCAACAAAAATACGTGGTACCGTAATGTCGACGACCGATATGGGAAAGCTTCATCCCGTCTTCGTCCAATCTGGGGACGGCATGCTACCCTTGGAGGACGTAAACCCACCCACTTAGTGGGAGACACGATTACCAACCCGTATGCGAGGGACGCCAATAAGGGGCCTCACGCCTGGCCAAAACAAGTCTCAACAAACAAATAGCACATATAAATAGCAAAGCATGTTTAACTGAAAAGACTATCTGGAAATCTGATTTCTTATTCTCGACCGTTTCCGTACTATACCGATTCTTTACCGATTATACCGATCCAAATTTTCTTTAACTGTTGGCTAATTCGTAGCTGATACTGCTCGCCGTCTAATACATCCAGAGCCAATATCTCATTTGTCTGAATGGCTAGTCTGTAGCCATAAAACTATCTCGAATGTAGCTAGCCCAGCTGGCACACGCCCTCGCCTATCTGATTTTACTTACTAGCTTCATTCTGATATTCCTCGTATCTTTTATTCTAACAACATGCTTGCTAATCATACAATAGGTTATACTGAATCTGGAATGCTAACTCGCCCTTTGGCGCATGCTTTTCTATCTTCGGACTGAAATGCGATTGATACGGCAACGCAAAACCAGAATTCTTACTAAACTAACTCAATACTTTAACACATTCAACTCCAAGAACTCACCACGGAGTTTACTATGATTCACAAAGATTGCTGCTTACTAACTTGCCGAAGAAATCCGCTACTTCACATACCTTAACCTCGAGTTATCCGACTCGCCGGACACGAGCCGGTCAGTACTCCAGCCATTATTTCTCCCAACTGCATTCATATACACGCCAATTAGTACTAAATACAACACTATTTGAAGGGACGACGTCACTTTCGATATATTTCATAGCCTAAACTTAGGCTTATCGAGACGGTCGAAAACTTGCAATTTTTTCAGAGGCTGTCCGTAAGGGAGTAGATTCACTTTACGGCTAGGAGCACATAAACACTAGTTTGGAGCAATTCTACTTACCTTAGGTCAGTAGCCTGATGATTCGTCGGCCGTATTTCGCGAAACAAAAACTGTAGAGGAATGCTCCCCGCTGCTAAATACCGGCACCTCGAGGTTAATTTAGATTTGGACTGTTTTGGAAGCATAATCGGACGGTAATTTACTTACCCTTCGTCTCCCCTCTCGTTTCTCTCATGCTTCGAAATTAAAATATGAGAAATAAAATTATACAAACCTAAGTGGGGCTTATATATAATGGACAATTATAAATCGCATTCGTGTGGAATGCGATTAGTCGCATTTACTCTTGCGACGCGCTCGACTTGGCGCTTGTCCGATCTTTTTTCCCGGGTTTTTCTAGCATGTATGGCTTTCAAATACTCTTAACCAACACGCGAATAGGCCATTTATGTACCGGGAATTTAATGGGTGTAACATTCTCCCCTTAAGAACATTCGCCCTCGAATGAAATCTTCTATCTAGAGGACCTCTCAACTACTCAACTTATTACTTTAGGAAAATTTCGCGTAGTTTCCGTAATATGGACTATCCTTAAACTCAAACGCAGAAAAGTCCAATACAAAAAAAAATTTTACACAATACTATAAGATTCTACTTGATAGCTAAACATCAATCTTTTCTTATTTATACATATACAACCAAAGGTACTCGCATAAGTACACACGCATACCGCGCCCGACCAGGCTCGGAATAAGTGAGATATCTAGCTTTCATGTCTTCCTCCTCGCCTCCCATCAGTTATTTCCTTCCTGTTCCCGTTGGCTGCTACAATACCTTGACAGACGCAATATCTTTAGTTCTCAATCTGCGAATCGTCTGTCTAGGATAAAGCCATCGAACCTCTTCGTAGCCGCCCTTCGTAACCCTCGGATATCCCTGGACTGGGACTCAAGCCCGACGGGGTCTCCTATGCATTTCCTCAAAGATGTGATACATGAAATCGGATGAACTTGATTCTAACTCTAGAGGCAAGTTCAACTCATATTCCACTTGGCCTATTCTTTGACGGATCTGATAAGGCCCGACAAACCTTGGGCTGAGCTTACCTTTCTTGCCAAATCTCATCACCCCTTTCATCGGAGACATTTTCAAAAATATCCGGCCATTCACATCACTCTGTGTTTCGCACCGCATCCGCATACGATTTCAAGTGCCTGCAGTTAGTAGGCGTTCTCTCGCTGCTTTACTCTGTCCTCTGATTGTTGAACAATGTCTGACCTAAATCAATGCTGATTCGCCTATTTCAACCGCCCCAATCGCACCTGTATTTTCGCCCGTAACGCTCGAAAGGCGCCATCTCGGGATAGCCGAGTGATAGCTATTATAAGCAAACTGATTAGGCAAATAAAGCTCATCCCAGCTACCACCAGGCCCAGCACACACGCGCCGCAACATATCTTCGAGCGTCTGAATGGTATGTCAAATTTCATCTATATCTATCTCGAGGGTGGAATGCGATGCTCAAATTAATCTACAAGGTACCCAAACCCCTCTGAACCCACTGCCAAATCTAGCCGTAAACTCGTGCTCCTCTCTGTCCGGGAAATAATGGACACCGCACCTGTGCAACCTGGACTATTTCTTCGATATACAACTCGGCATAATCTTTCGGCCGAGAAGATAGTTCTCATCGGCAGCGTGAAATGTGCTGATTTGGTCAATCTGCCTCTACTATCACCCATATAGAATCGTGTCTATGTCTCGGTACGGGGTAATCCTGCCACAAAATCCATATTCACTGCTTCCCCATTCTAGAGAGGCAATAACTATGTCCTGAGTTAACCTGCCTGGTTTCTAATGTTCGCTTCCCCTCCCGTTGGCCGTTAGGACACCGGGCTACAAATCAACAATTTCTCTTTTCATACCCGCCACCAGTAGTTTTTTGATATCATGGTACATTTGCGTCGCGCCGGGGTGGAGAGAATAGCGGGCGCAATGTACCTAGTTCATAGTCTACTGGCGGAGGCCTGAAACATGTGGAACACATAGACGGCCCATACAACGCAAGACTCATCCTCTCGTTACTTGGAAATTTGGCGTTCGCGGGAATATGTAATCTTTAAGCTGATCAGGTCGTGACCTTCATATTGCCATTCTTACCTCCACAACTAATGATGACACGATGGTGTTCTGAATTACTGCCTCTGTTGTCCTCATTTCTGTTATACGAACGGCTAATTGACCAATTGGGGTATTTCTCTTTATAGATCCCGTTGTTGTTACAAGTACGCCAAACTCCTAACGACTTTGTAGCTAAGGGCGTTTGCTACTTCATTTTCTTCTTGACTGATACAACATACTCATTTTTAGAGAGCTTGGCATATAATTGACGGTCATACCGGCTTATCACGCTCGGAGAAACCGACAGTAATGCACGGTTGATAGCTAGAGCTTATCTCGGCCTTTCTCTCGGCCGCATGGTGTAAGGCTACTTGTTGCTAGGATAACCGAACGACTGTCTGCGCACCATGTGCCTTTATTGGATCAGAGGATCCTGATATTGACCATGATCTCTAATAATCTGGCTGCATAACTGAATAATCAATAGCCGGGCTTAATCGTACTACTCCCGTGCGATCAATCTTTCGGATCTTCACGGGGGTCTACCGATCTCTTGGTCTTAGAAAACACTGTGCTAGCAGAGTACCACAATTGAATTTCTTACGCCTTGCATATCCACTGGATTTATACTGGGTTATTCTGGGGAATTATCGGTCTTATGAGCATTCTGTAAAGACCGCCTCTCGCTAGGCTCAGATCTCAATATCTTATGAGAACTACCGAGGCACTAGTCTGCCATCGACTAACGATGTGGACCCTTCTTTGGAGTACCCACGAGTTTGCCTGACTGGGATGGCTACTGACTTGCGTGGGTGTTTCACGTAATAATAAGTTAGGTTGACTAAGGCCGACTCTCCCCTACAAGGCCGGGAAAATGATGTACCACCACTTAACACCGGAAAAATTCTCGTATTGCTAATCTCCGAAGTATGCCTATTCAGTCTCTAATTCTGGTTCTGCACATGCGATAACGTTACTGATCTTTTAGGGACGCTTCCCTGCTAATGGCTGTGCGCCGCCTGGTCGCTAGGACCGTCTAACCGCGCCCTTATCATCTAACCACCGATTCGTGACTTACTAACTCTTGTAAGCTTCCGAAGCCTAGATTTGGCATCAAACATATAAGTCCATTAACTCAATAAACTGAGAACTAAGAAAGTTTCTATGGTCACACGTAATTCATACTTAACCTGCCCCTCCTCTTCCTCTTTTTCTCATTTTCTTCTTTTTTTCTTTGGCAGTGTCCTTAGTAACCGTGATATACTTCCTAGCACTAATCAGCATCTGTGTGATTGTAAACTCCCTATTGGCAGCTGCTCACAGCATAATCTGTCATCTGTACATATATATATCAATAACTACGTACAATACATACTAAAATTGTAGTGATACGTAATCTTCGACATGCTTTGCTGAATTTGTACACCGTACATGATATACTGCTTCTACGGTCTAATAATACCTCCTGCCTACTCTTATCATTTCATTGGGTTTTCATCCCCTTTGGAAGCAACAATACATACACTTTAGTTATTGTCCGTCGTTTGAAATTCCGCCACTTTTGCGTACAAAGGGGTCAACATTTGAATCTTGTGGCCTTACTTGGCACTATATTGGAGAGCCCACGACTGTCTGCTGGGTCTTATCTCTAGGCCACACTAGATTAAAGTCGTTGTATCGGTAATTTCTTAACTTCTCCATAAGCGGACATATCGCGGCATTCTCGAACCGCAATCTTATCGTTTTTTAACTCGTTTCGCCCGAGACTTAGTCCTAATACTATATTCATCAATTTGGGGGATTCTAATTTCCACAAAATCTAGTATTCCTGCTTTCTCCCCTTATCTTGCTTAAGCCGAGCTCCGAGGTTCAAGGTACCGCCTTTCGTTGTTCAATAAGATTACCGATCAAGCCTCACCTTATACTTCTTATGGCTTATGGTCAGGCCTATCTGACTACATGACCTCTATCTTTCTCGATGTCACAACTGGATCATAACTATAATCTTACAGGTATGTCTTGCTGTCTAGCATATATGGCTGATCTTGGCCTTTTTCTGACTCAACTTGGCCTTTTTCTCACTATTACCGAGTGTTCATCATCGACAGGTCTATACACTGCCGAGTACGCTAGCAGTCTTACCTGCTCTACTCGCTTATTATCATGAGGGTCTGCACAACTTACGTAATCACAGAGGTTCTTTATGCTTTCTAATACTTACTAGGATCAATCAGCCCATCTTTACTTACTACTTGATTCGGCAACCTCACCTCAAGTCTTATGCCCTTTACCGTACTAGAATCAAAGTCAAGAGGTAGGAATAACCCTTTTCTTATTGTAACAAATAGAAACATATAACTGTACCACATCTGAAAAGATGTATATGGGAATCCCACTCTCTTTCATACTCATCTCGATAGTCCGATATTGTCAATAATCTTAATCAGATCTTATATCTAATAAGTAAGTCAACTCGTATATACGTTATACTTCTGACTTCCTGTCTTGGACGTTATCAACGTATACTGGGAATAGTACCGGAGCAAAGGTATCACGCCGGGAGGTCTCCCGGTACCTCCTCCCCGCTACTACCTTGAAAACCGGCCGATGCCCTCTTTCTGTTGCTATATCTAATCTTCTGCCTGTGATAGGGTATTGCTGATCTGCCTTTGTATCTGTAATCAAAGAATACGGTAAGTTTTTGGACCAACCCTATAATTTGCATCAGTTTCTATAGCACGATCACCGAGATGGAAGGGTAACTATCCTATCATGCCTCGCAGCCTCCTGCCTATAGTATGTGGTGAATAACACATCCATAGACAAGACTCTACTTAGCACGGCTTGCAGACTCTTCTGGAGCCAATGACCTGCTCTGGCACCAAGTTTGTCACGCCCGCCTTTGGGGCATGGATCGGGGCACCCCGGTGCCCTAGTAGGACCTCGGGATTGCTAATCGGTGGGCCTAGGCACATCCGGTGCTGGCTAGCTCTGTCTCAGGTTTCTAGAAACAAAGGGCTATATAACGGCTGTAAACACAGCCTCCGCCAATCTCGCCTCTATAGACACCTGTGAATGCAACAACAGCTAACCAGAAACATTTTTAATACAGGAACCTGGCGCGGCCTACTGCTGCCACCATGTCAGTTTGGTCATCTAAAACTTAGCATAGGAATACCGGAAAGCTACGTGACCGCAAGGTCACTACTACTAAAGCCAAACTATGGCCACGGCCAACATAAAAAAAAATAGAGATACTAAACAGTTATACAACGGCACTGCCTCACACGACTGCCCAACTGACCACAGGAGATAATATATACAATCAAGTAAGCCTCTATGAGTAATAATAGGAACCGATCGGGACAGGGCAACGACCTACCCATACTGTACAACAAAGGAAAGAGCTACACTCTCTGGGAATCAGACTCCGGATGACAGAGCCGATGACTCTATAGCTGGCTGGAATCGAAGGGACGCTCCTCGTCTATGAGTACCGTGTGCAAGTAATGCAACACCCATCGGCATCAAGTATCGCTGGTAGTGAGTATGCAAAGCAACTGAAATAATACAACTGAATACAACTGAATATAGATAGTATGACTAGCAATTATGTATAGCAGGAGATAGCTGAATCTCAAGAAACCGATATAACCGAGTCAAGCTCGCACGGAGCAAGGCAGCAGGCGTACCTGTGACGCAACGGCTCGCTGTCTAGTAGCTAATATATAGCACATAAATAGATATACAAGTAGCAAGCAAGAGCCAATACCAACCCCCATAAGCTGGATGGCGCCAAGCAAGCAAACAATCTACAGACCCCTACCGTCAAAAACCACTCAAAAATAAGTCACTCCACTCATTCGCTCACTAGGAGCTCCTCTACCGGCCCCCTGGGTCTCCGGCTCGGGCCTTGGCCTCTGATATAAGTAACCGTAAATCTGAGTCTGGTGACTCTGTATGTGTGTCTATAAATAGATAGGGTCTGGTTCCCCGAACACTCAACAAAAATTACCAAATGTAGATCGTACTGCTTTCCCCGAACACTAACAAAGGAAATATCTCAGACCGGATAGTACCTCGACACATACTCGTATTGCCGGATACTGTAATGCCGATCAGACTGATATGGGGAAAGCTTCATCCCATCTTCGTCCAAGCTGGGAACGGCATGCCACTCTTTGGAGTGACATAAACCCACTCCGCCTGCCAAGCATGATTAATAACCTGGGGCGGCGAGGACGCTCAATAAGGGGCCCTCACGCCACATCAAGTCTCAACAAACAAATAGCACATATAAATAGCAAGCATGTTTAACTGAAAAGACTATCTGAAATCTGATTTCTTATTCTCGATCCGTTTCGTACTCATACCGATTCTTTACCGATTATACCGATTCTAAATCTTTCTTTAACTGCTAAGCAATTGTAGCCGTGATACTATCTGCTCGAATGGCCAATTCGTAGCCACATCTCATCTGCCTTAATGCTAGTCTCAGAAGTCATAAACCGTCTCCGAATGGCTAGTCTCGTAGCCATAATACTGCCTGTTCATTCGATTTCATTTCTTACTAGCTTCATTCTCGATATTCTCGTATCTTTTATTCTAACAACATGCTTGCTAATCATAAATAATAGGTTACATCAACTGAATGCTAACTCGCCCTTAGCGCATGCTTTATCTTTTGACCGAATACGATACGGGCAACGCAAACCAGAATTTACTAAATTTACCACATCAACATTCAACTCCGAGAACTCAATTACGGAGTTTACTATGATTCACAAAACTAAGGCTTATTTAACTTGCCGAAGAAACTACTCCACATACCTTAACTCTCGAGTTATCCGACCTGCCGGACGCAGGCCTGGTCAGTACTCCAGCTATTTCTCCAATCTGCATTCATATACACGTCAATTAGTACTAAATACAACACTATTCTCAAGGGTCTACGTCACTTTCGATATATTTATAGCCTAAACTTAGGCTTATCGAAAGACGGTCGAAAACTTGCAATTTTTTCAGAGGTCCGTGGTAAGGAGAAGCATTCACTTACGGCTAGGAGCACATAGACACTAGTTTGAGCAATTCTACTTACCTTAGGTCGGTAGCTTGACGAGATCGTCGGCCGATTTCGCGAACAAAATCCGTAGGAATGCTCCCTCGCCGCTAAATACCGGCAATTCGAGGCTAATTTCTAGATTTGGACTACGTTTGGCAGCGTAATCGGACGGTAATTTACTTACCCTTCGTCTGTTCTCTCACGCTTCTGGAAATTTAAAATATGAGAAATAAAACTTTACAAAACAAAAGTGGGGCTTATATATAATGGACACTATAAATCGTATCTCGGAATGCGATTTATGTCGCATTCCCGGGAATGCGATTTATGTTTACATTCCCGGGAATGCAATGTATAAGTCGCAGCCTTGCGGCGCGCCGACTTGGCGCTTGTCCGAGCCTTTTCGGGTTTTTCTAGCATGTATGGCTTTCAAATACTCTTAACCAACACGCGAATAGGCCATTTATGTGCAGAGAATTTACGGGTGTAACACTCTATAATCTAGGTGATCCTCAGAATCTCCTCAATGAACTCATGTGGATCCTCGTCCACCTTCGATCCTAGAACTCGGGAGGGTCATCCTCAGAAAGTCTCCTAACTTTGCCGCCACCGCATCCCCATTATGAGGGACATGCTAATGTCCGATTGACCAGTGTCAAGGCTTGGGCTAACATCTCGAATGGTTGCCTAATCTCACGTGTGCAATCGGCTCGGGTACGTGCCCACATGGGGCTGGGTGGGGCCTGTTGGTTCTGCCCCATTTCCAGCCTCATTGCTATTTCCATTTCCATTTCTCCTTCCAATAACTCTACGAGGAGGCATGATTTTTGGGTAAACGCGTATAACACGTAGTTAGAAGGATAGACAGACACTTACCCTAGGTCCAAATTTGTGATTCCAAAACCAATAGAGAAAATGGGAGAGCTTGAGAATTCATTGGAATGTTCGCAATATCTTGAGAAACATACAACAACGAATGATGATGAGAAATTGGTTGAGATTGAGGAAGCTTCTGAAGAAGTTGACAATCCTACAAAATCCAAACAAGATGATAACCGCGAAATGAATTGGAGAAGTTTGAAGGAGAGATTGAAAATATGAAAAAAGGGAGAAGAAGTGGAGGAGCAACATGGCTAAACAAAGGACTGGCAGAATGCGCTCTTCTTTGTTGTGTTTTGTTGTATTATAGCAAGAGCTTTAAGCTATTGGTTTGGAGTCATCTACATTACGAAAGGTTCAATGAAGTTACCTTAGACTCTTGATGTTATTTGATGATATGTAGGTGTGTAAGATCCTTTGTATTGAAACCAATTAGTTATACTTGTAATTCGCTTGACTTAGTGTATAAAATAGTCTTTTAATCTAATGTAGTTTGTTTGTGTATTCTGTTTTGTTATGATTCGTTTAATATTTTATAAATTTAATGGATACGTTGATAATAATAATGGCCATAATGTTAATAAGAAACAAAAATAGACACCAAACAAATGTAGTCTTTGCTGCATAATATTGAAGAAAATCGTAGTTCACAATAACTCCAACCAAAACTAGAGTTATACAGACACAAAAATTGCAAAGGGCAAATAAGTAATGTAAAAACAAACATCAAATTAATGCAGTCACAACTGCATAATTGTTTCATAAAAACAGTAATCAACTTTAGTGCAGTCAGCAACCATATCAAACACTACTGGACAGCTGATGAACTAGTTTGACCAAACATTTTCAAAGAGCCTTGGACCTTGTCCTCATTCTTTTTTCTTCTCTCATCTCTGAAGTCTCTTACAATACAACAGCCTTTTCCTCTCCATTGCACCCCCTGTTCTTGGCTTCAGGATGCCCAAGGTTTCCAGTCACTATTGATGAATTCATTGGCATTCCGTGCCGTATTTACAAAAAAATAAAGACCTAGATTTAAAAGTTTGGTTTAAACTTGAAAAGTTTGTAAAAATCATACAACTTACCTTATGGATTGTAAACCACTTGTGTATGTAGAATACCCATTCCAACCATTCTTGGTCTTTTAAAAGGTGTACTCTCCCTTTCAGTGGCAGCAACAATAGTACTTATAACATATTTAAGTAGTCTATAACATATTTCAGAGGTTTAAAGATAATTGGTTAAACTATAAATTAACAAAGGTTACCTGTTTTGGTAGAACCTCTTGGTCTTCCTCTTCCTGTGTGTGCTGTTGAGTTTCAGTTGGTGCCACAGAAAAACCAACACTAGACCTTGCCGAACTTGTACTTTTCCCCTTCCAATGCCCGTAGTAGCTTGTGCACCCAAATGACAACCCTCTTATTGTGACCCTTGCGTGACAAATGCTGCAGGCTTGCTTCAACACTTTTTTAGACAACTTTCCTGTTTTGCCTTTCAGCCTGCCCCTTCCTCCTAAGCACTTTTTGGGCCTGCCTGGCAGTTTTTTTAATTTCAGGTGGTCTAATGAAGGGTTGGTTGATTCTGCCACATTTGTTAATGCAATAGGCTGGAATAAAGTAACTATAGGTCTTGGAGGTAAGTTTCTTATTATACCGATGTGCAACATAGTTAATAGGCTCCAATTTTCTCAAATGAAGTGCAGCTATAGCATGACAACAAGGTATACCTTTTAGCATCCAGATCTGGTACAAGTTTGATCATTCAAATAATTATAAATGTGTTACCCAAGCTATCCTTAATCTCCAAAGTCATATTCACCATTTCATTCAAGGCCATCTTCATTGACTTTTGATGTATTCTCTTGCAATGCTTTTAGTAATATTGGAGAAAAACGGAAGTTATCCATGTATTGGAAAACTCTCATTTGTCCTATTCTTCTCAATACTTGACTTTATCAAAGCATTGTAACATAGTCTTGTGTCTTGGCCCCAGTATCCATGAATTGAAGCTTTCTACCAACCAGGTTGTTGTCAACACTTTCACAACAACTAAAGGTCTTGAAATAAACCTTAGACCACCTTTCTATATTGTACCACAACAAGTCATCACATATTTTATCCCCTAACTTCTCCATATGATCCAAATTTCTTCTCAATTCTTGGAGAAATGTAGACTTAGCACATCTCCAAAAACAGTTCCTCCTCTCAATGCCTCTCAATTCTAGACCAGTTGGCTAGGACATGTCTGGCACACATTCTTTGTTCTGCATTTGACAACAACTCCTAGATAGCTAAGTCAAGACCCTATAATATATATTAGGAATATTAGATTACAATAGTATAATGTAATACAAAATTTCAAAATATAAATAATGGTAATAACAAACATAAACCACCTCTGCATATCTGTAATGGTAGTCAACTCTGCCCCATCTCCAAGCTCTTAAGATCATCCCTTAAAAGGCATAAACAATTTCCAAGTGAATTTGTTTTTCAATCTCAACTACTGCCCAAGCCACAGTAGCATTTGATTTTTTCCATCCTTACAAATAGCTACAAGTAATTGGCCTTTTACAAATACCTTCAAAACATCCATCAAGCCCAATACATCTCCAACAACCATCTTTGAATGCCTTCAAAGAATCAAACATATATAAAAATGATTGAAACATTTTCCATCTTCAAGTTTCTTTCATCAAGTCTCACCACACATGTAGTCCTTCTCATTGTCCTTAGGAGTTCATCCTCATAATCCAAAATAAATTCTCCACATGGTCGTACCATAATTCATTATAGGAACACTCATGTTTCTAGCTTTTCTTGCCACTTTCCTCCCAACATACACCTCCAATTCTTTTTTAACTAAATTCTTGCAATTGAAAAACTCTAATGCCAGGTTCAGAAATAATTCTGTCCTTATATCTTTCTCGCCAAGTACTTTGGAATTGTACCGCTTGTTTATAGTTGTGCCATTGCACTTATGCACTGGATTATTAGTCTTTACCACAAAGCTCCTTTGTTCTAGAATCATAACTTCCAAACAACAGCCACAGAAAAACCTTGCTGTACACCTTACCTCACCCTAGTTGATTCATTAATATACATATCTAACTCAACATGTTCTTGAACTGCATACCTAGTGATTGCTTCTCTAAACCGTCTTTTAGCTCTTTCAAAGGCAAGGCTAGTCTCCCAAACTATTACTTGACAACAAGAAGGAGCAAAATAACCCTAAGGTTCTTCTTTTGCTTTCTTGCTCTTTTTTTCTCTTCTGCAGGTTTTTTGAACTCAGTTGCATCAACAGTTTCTTCACCATTCTCAACATCTTCAATCAGACCGCTTTCAAAGCTAACAGCCTTCATCTCAATCAAAATATGGCTCATTACCAGCTATTTTGCCTCTGTTAATTTCTTTTCTTTGATGCATACTTATCATATCCCAAATCTACACCTTTTTTTTTTTTTACCAACCAACTCCTTCAACTCTAAGTGACCTTTTTCTTTCTCTTTTGTTTTGGCAAACTCTCTTTTGTATTCCCTAAGAATTCTAACCTCTTCATGAACATCACTACTATTCTTCTTCACCTTCATCAGCTCTAAATGGAATTCAGAACTTTAGTTTACTTTCCCAATCAGACTCAACTAAGGGAACATCAGCTTTAGCAGCAGTGGTTGAAGTCCCACCAAATTCCTCCCCAACAGGCTCTTGGGGTTGTAGCAAACCCTTCAACCCTAAATTCTCACTACCCTCAAAAGTAGCAGTGATTCCCCACCTACATGGTTTACATAGCTATTCAAGGGCAGGGAGCACAACAGCTCTTCAATCAAGGGGATACATAGAGCTCAATAATATCCTATTTTAATTGAGGTACAATACCAATAATGTCCCTATCACTTTTAATTTCTACTAAATAACCACATTTAGGTGGCCTGATATAAACAATGCAAGACGAACAATTATATCCAATTTCTTTAACATATTCAAAAAACTCGAAGTAGGAGAATTTATCAACATCTACGCTAAAACACCAGAATCGAACTCTTCATACTTAATGCTAGGTTTTTATTGTAATATCCCTCCATGGTGAAACCTCAAGGTTACGAACACAAAATCCATTCTCAAACTGAAAATACAATTTGGAGATTGAAGAACACTTTTTTTCAAGAAAAAACCCTAATCACAGATTCTACACTAACCCTAAAGACAAAATACTAACTCCGAGTAATTTGTGATCGTCGATGGCCACCTCGACCCTAACACTAATGGCAAAACATAGAACGCGATCACTTAAGAGTTCGGAGTGCTGAGAATTAGGGATGTTTATTTGGGTAACTAACTGAGTGAGATTGTTTACAAATTAGGGGTTTTATTTGGGACGGGTCGGGTCTTTCTTTGAGAAATGGGTGGGTCGATTTTTAATATTAATAATTATAAAATTAATAATATAAAAACATTAAATTAATATTTAAAAAATTACTCATAAATACGTGTCTTCCTAAGAACATGCGTGACTCAACAACACCTTGCCTTGACTTGGTGTGGGCAAGTGAGGTTGATTAATTCAATTTAAAGTTGTTATGTGTATTTAAATTCCCGCAGTTAAATAGTTACAGTGAGTTTTTGGACAAGTTTGGGGGAATTTTATGTATTTACTCATTAACTATATGACTTGGACAGCGCTGTGATGTAGCTTTGACCTCAACTTATTTTCTATATACAAACATACATTGTATACACACTCACACACATATATATATATATATATATTATGGGGTGCCTAGACCATGCACTAGTGGGCAATGCATGGTCTATGCGCGAAGGCCCTAATAGCAAGCTACTCTTGTCACAACCCGAACATAGACCTGGATCGAGACACGGGACAAGGAACCCGTAGAGAGGCTCCAAGTCGAATTCATGGCATAAAAGACGACATCAAAGCTCGACAATAAATGGGAAAAACTCTAAAATGAAATAGCAGAAGTCTGAGAATATAATAATATCTGAGCATCTGAATACATAACACAATTTTGAAGCTGAATACATACTATGTCTGATAAGTCTCTACATACCGACGAGTTGATGGACAAGACCTCCACTAACTCACTATGGACTAAAATTGAAACACTGAACATAAACTAAAAAAAAAAGGATCCTCGAAGGATGAGGACTCACCAACTCAGGCTGAGGGATGCAAATTCTAAAGATCGGGCTAATGGCGTAGCTGACCTCGATTGAAAACAGCTGAATAAGAAAAGATACAACATAGAGGCCTGGTCAATAATTTGAAATGTACTGAGCATACAAGGTAAGTAAAATGGATAGTTAAATATATAAAAGTTCATAAGAGTAGGTCAGAATAATTATAACGTAAGTATCATATTGTAAACATAAGGGCTCAAGGTTTTCAAACCATTTGTAAACCAATCATAATCATAATCATAAGAAAAAATTTATAAAAAAAGCATAACTTGAGCGCCAAGTAAATATAAATATAATTCATGCATAAATCATGAGGAACAATGGGAGAACTCTTTCTGAACCGGGACACCATCATGATAGAGCCTTATATGATGCTCCCACTATTTCGCCCAAGTGGTCCGGACCGTCCTCGGTTTTCCTCTGTGCAAGACGTGCATGCTTGGTGATATCACACAGGATCCAATAATAAATATATGTATACCTATGGTGGCACGTAATTTTGAGACCACAGGATTTACTTTGCAATGGGTCTACTTGAAGCCAGACATTGCCCCAAAATAGGGATGTGAGGGCTCACATAGTAACCGTAAATCATTCATGATATTCATAGAAATAATAACATGATGGATCCTACTTGAAATACATGATTACCCATGAATAAGGGCCCTTGAATTGGCCAAGTCCTAAATTCACAAATCATGAAATCGATGCATACTTGTAAAACATTTGTATACTTGACATTCATAAATCCATGATGAACATTTGAGAGAAAAAATTAACAAAATTAAAAAAAACAAAAAACCAACCAAAAAAAAATAATTTACGCGTTAATTTTTTTTTCTAAAAAAATTAAAAAAATTTAATAATTAATTTAAAATTTTAAATTATAAATTTATGATAATTTATAGTGTTTTTTTTTATTTTTTTAGAATTTTTAATTTTATGGTTTTTTTTTTGTTTTAAAGGAAATTAGTCCATAGATAGATCATAGAGATTTTCACTAGAATTAGAATAAAACCCCCATAGATCATGAAACTTGAATCTAGAATTTGAATTCCATGGAATTGAGAAGGATTTAGAGCATGAGAGTGAAAGGGAACTTCGTTCATTGACTCACATTCTTGGGTAAATCGTATTTTCACTTCCTCTTGAAAGCCCAAAGAAAATTGGAAAAGAAAATTGGAGAATTTTCCAAGCTTGATCTCCAAGGAAGAGCTCTAATTTGGGCGTATGGAGGTAAGGCTTAGAATAGGTTTAACAATTCTTAAAACCTCTAACTACAAAACAACGTAGTTTAGACCTTCGGCTTAGGAATTATGAAATACCCTTAATAAAAAGTCTATAGCTCCCTACACCGCCAAAGGACAACTTCTCTTATGGCCTCTTCCCACTTAACTAAACCTCTTTTCTTAAATTAAACCAACCATTTCTTTTTCTATTTTCTAAGCTAGTTCCTCCTGCCTTTGTTTACTTTCAAGATTATGTCATACTAAGAAAGAAGTATCTTATATCTTTATAACCCCTCTTTGAGATCCCATTAGCCTTTTCATCCTCTCCCTTGAAGTTGAGGAAAATTGATTATATTCTAAATTTGGTCCCCACACCTAGATTCTTTTCTATTTTTTTCATTTTTGGAGCTATTGTCCTTGGTTTTAGGTTATTTTTTAGCATTGGGAATATTAGGTTATGAACACAAGATACTATTTGATTTTTGCAGTTATTTGTTGGAGTAGTAAAGAAATATATTTCGAAGTGTCAACAAGAAGCGATCCTTATAAGTTGCCAAGATGAAGTTCATGAAACTTGGATCCAAGCCTGATACTTTTCAGACAGATGGGAACAATGTCAGGTTAGATTCTTTGGTTAAGTGTCTTTTAAGTTTTTTTGTTAAAAATAAAAGAAAACTTCTGTTTCTTGATGATATGGTCATCTTCACAAATGTTTTGTTTGCATGTAATTAACCGATTTTTTCATATTCACAAGAAATTAGGTAGCGTTTTCCTTTTTTGTGTAATCTGGTGTTACTTGTCAATAAATTTTCATTTCAACTAGTGTCAACATCCAATCGTATCTATTTATCTGTGCTTTGTCCTGTATTAGTGTATTGACTTTTAGTTGGGGGTAGGGGGTGGGTGGGACTTGTAGTTGCTTCTAGAATACGATTCAAGAATTATATCAAGTTTAACTTTATTCTAATTCTATCTTTCCCCAAAACCTATTCTATAACTTTGGTTTAATTACCATTCAAATTTCTATTTTAAGAACATTTATATAATTTTAAGAACGAATTTAAATAAGTGGGAGCTTAGTGGGATGAATGACTTTATAATGTTCTCACCAACTTTCAAGAGCTAAAACACAAGAAGTATGGAAAGAAAATATGGATGGAAGTTTTACAAGAAGGTCCTCTAAATGGTTTCAGAAGGAAGGCCTTTGGGAATCCTACGCCATGGAAACAAGTCTAAAATCAAAAACTTATTTGTTTGGTTAGGTTGTCCATTACCTTACCGTTTTAGAAAATAAATAGTTATTTCATTCCACTTCAAGAAAAAAATCAAGAAAAAGAATAGAAAGCCTAAGTTCTCCCTAAAACCCAACTATTAGGTACACACATAATCAGTAAAATCAAATGGGCAAAAAAGGAATAAGATAACAATAGCAATCTAATATTGTAACAAAGTTTAGACAAAACTCAATATTTTCAAAGTATGAATATGAAGAAATTAGAAGATCATTCCCCAAAAATAACCAGCAATAGATTTTCCTCTCGTCTATTAGGTCAATTTCTTCCCGTGCCAAAATATGCAGGTGCACACACACTATCGACTTTCAGGAATGGATTCCTACATTTCAACAATTGAACCACGTCACTTTATGATTCAGTGATGAAGAAAATACAAAATAAATCCAAAGCAGAGGTAGAATCGATCCATGTTAGGCTTTACAGCTCTCAGTGAGGAAGAAAATACAAAATAAATCCAAAAAATAACAGAAAATACAGAAGATAGTATAGACTTAGAGCTCAAGGAAACAACAATTTTGGGAGCTCGTGAGCTTGAACTAACTCACACAAGCGATTCGCAGCTTTTCATGCACCGATTTTGAGAGCCACCGGTACCATTGAAGAAGAGCACCATATTCAATGGCGATGAACACCGTATTTCTGGAAACTAAGTATCGCCTCGACAGTTTTCCGAATGGCGTTTGTAGTATTAGAATGAAATTAGGCTAATTTTATGTAATACTAGGGTGGATGTAAGAATGTTGTATTCTGGACACGAGAGAGTGAGGGATAATTTTGTTATATTAATTTTAGGAAAACACATGTATATTTGGCGGGTTGAGTGAAAAATAGGAGGGAGATACTGACTGTGAAAGCAATTAGCAAAAACCCGTTGCCACATATAATCGATTACATCAGATATATGAAACTGTCGCAATAGTGTTAGCTATGGCAACGATTTATATATGGGTGCAATGGTTTGATTGATAATGCATAGAAATAGTATTTATACTTTATCCAATGCCTATAACCCTATAATATTTCCAGTGCTATAGCAACGATTGTCAAACGTTGCTAAAAACCGTTACTATAGGCCCAGTTTCAAGTAGTGAATCATTCTCGGTGAGGGAACTATACAGTTAGTCACCTATGACCTTGTTGTACACTGATGAACGACCATTATACTAGTATGCCTTAGAGTGTCGCCAGGTCACCTCAAACCTCGGCCCTTCTTCTCGAGCCAACCGATTTATGATTACTTCCATGGCTATCTGACTAGCTTTGAACATATAGGATACGCCTGGTAGCTACTATTTAGGATGCTATAGAGCCTATATGGCCTATATACAAAGCATAGGCCCAGATCCCGCCATATACGCTTAAAAGAGCCCAGATGGCTCATATACAATTATAAGGAGCCATGGCTCATATACAATTATAGAGCCTAGATGGTCATATATTACAGGAGCTTAGATGGCTCACACACAATCATAGGAGCCCGCATGGCTCATATACATTATAGGGAGCCTAGATGACTCACATACAGCCATAGGAGCCCGATGGCCCATTATAGCTACAAGAGCCTAGACAGCCTCATATACAATCATAGGAGCCCAGGAAAGCTCATATATAAATTCCCAGAGCCCAGAAGGCTCAGATATAATTACAGAACCTAGAAGGCTTAGGATATGGCTACAGAGCCAAGATGGCCTGACATCGATTATAGAAGCCTAGAAGGCCGGATACGCTTAGAGGTCAAGTGCTTTTTGTTACATGTTGCCTAGGCTACAGTGAAACAGATAGAAGTAATAGTTTTCTTGCACTTTCCAGGGTTTATGGGGGCCCAGGTAGGTTTTCTTTGTGTTGCTTGCACCTTCCGTGATTATGGGGCCAAAGTTAGGTTCTTATTTGTGTCCTTGTTTGCTAGATATAGTTTATGAATGTGTAATCATTCAGTTTAAGTTCCTATTTGTATAATTGTTTACTAGATGCAGGCTATGGTTGTGATATCATACAGGTTAATTTCTAGCTCTTACTAGTGATTACTTTCTAGCCTCTTATCAACTTTCGTTCGCCATTATCACTATCTACATATTGGGTACACATTATACCGACACCTATGGCCGGGGCGTCGCATACTTTCCCGCAAGTTTAGATAGATAGGTTTTGGGACCACCTAGTAGCTATTCAGAGTCAATAATAGATTGGTCAGCCTTTTCCTTCGAGCTGCCGATAGCGTAGGTTTGCCTATCTTTAGTTATACAACTTTAGAGTAGGACGCCCTATCTCGGCTATTATTTACTCTTAGAGGCTTGCATCATAGTTTATAGTTATCCGTATATTGTTACGCGTGGGCCTATAGGTGTTGTGACTTGAGTGTTGGCCGCTGGTGGGGCGTAGTTATAATACCTATTAGACAAAGATGGTGGTCTTGGCAGCCCGCTTTGGAGGATATTGCTATTGCACCCGATGGGGTTAGCCGGTTTGCAGGTTTATTGCCTTGTCGGCTATAGGTTACATTTATAGCCGAGATAGCCATTTATTTTCTTTCTATATGCTGCGACATACACCAAGTGGGTATGTGTCCAATCAGCCGCCGCAGTCCAATGTGTCATTAGGTGCTGGGTTATGCCTACCAAGGTGGGGCGTGACAAACCCGATATTAGGATCAACGTTGTATCATGGAGTCTCAAGCCGTGTCTAGTAGAGTATTGTTTATAAAAGTGTTGTGCAACACATTTTATGTAACACCCCAAAAGTTTCCAAGATTAAAATTCAGGATTTGGAATGAGCTTAGCAGAAAAATCTGCAACATTGCCTCAAGATGACTCAAGGTACGAAGCCGTAGGTCGATTGTATGGGTCGAGGGAAGACCCGTGGTTCATAATGTATAAGTCTTTTTCCCAACCACAGTCCCCACCAAGAGCCATAGTATGTGGGTATGACCCGTGGCCAGAAGTCGTGAAGAGCTTTTCGGGTTAACAAGTGGATAATTGTATGGGTGATGGTACAACTCGTAAGACGGAGTTACGGGTCATGGTACGACTGGTAGGATGAAGCAACGAAGTTGTGATGAGGAGTTGTGGTTAAGTCATTATTGGTCAGGGTGGATGATACAACAACTGTTAGTATGACCTGTAGAAGGTCGCTACCAGTCGTGGTGAGCGAGTCATGGCCAGATTCAGAGAATTTGAGAAGTGGTGACTATGAGAGGAGACCACGAGTCATTACTTCATGGTACGACTGGTGTATTAGTCGTGGTCTGGGTAGAGTAGTTTTTCAGGGGTTTTTCATTAATGGCATTTTCGTAATTTGTAAGCCCTAGATTCCTAAACTACGTCATTTAAGATTCTACCTTGCATGGTTTTAAGGGTTCTTTTAGACCTAAACCCTCATTCTCTCACCTCTCTTTCTTCCTCCTCTTCTAAAAACTTGTGGGTTTCACCAAGGTGTTCTTCTAGCTTCAAGGGATTTTTCACCTTGGGATTTTTGTCTAGCAGGTATGCGGGACTTTCAACAAGGATATTTTCCATCCTTGTGCCCAAACTATTTTCAATAAAAATCCGATTTTATGTTATTTAGAATATCATGATCTAGGGTTTGATTACTGGGTAATTTCTTCTTTATTCCCTTTCTTAAATGATAATATTTACTGCAATCATGGAATTAATTGAACTAATTAATAGGGTTTTGAAATATGGATCATAAGTGTCAGATTTGCATGATGGTAGCTTGTTCTTCACAAATTGGCTTGAGTAATGAATGGGTTTTGCTTATTTTTCATTTTCGGGCCAGAAGTCATGCATGAATATGATGAAATTGTGAATAAGTTATATGATTAACCCTATTGACTCGATGATATCATCAATAACTATGTTGGATGAATTGGAATCGTAGTTTGGGTAATTGAAGGTAAATTATGTATTCTCACCATGTTATAGATTTAATTGATTGGGCATGACAAGATTGCATCTCCATTGTTGAACTACGAAGCTTGGGCCATTCTATATTATTTTCCTTACTAAAATTATTTTTAAATAAAATCTTGAATCTAAAATGCCCGTGGATAAAGAGTTCACAAAGGGATGATTATCAAGTGTGTGGAATGTTGTAGACATAAATAAACGAAGTCATGTATCTTGATACAAAGATGAGTTGTGGTTTTATAGACTCATGTATGATCTCATATTACATGTTGAATAAGATGAACTTGGAATTTGGAATGTAATGATAGCATATGCATAATGTGACTCTGTAGAATACTCGTTAGCGTAAGATGCTTGAGATAGCAATTAACTGGACTCCATGATGAGGTGAATTATGATGAGTTATTAGAAAGTAGCCCCCATCCTATTGATGAGAATGTTGTATGATGAAAAATTAATAAACGTCCTTGTCTCTGATTAGCTGTTGCAATTTGGATTAGCATTAGTCAGTCAAGATTTCCCGTTAGAAGGATGTTTCATCATTCGGGATTCTCATTAGAAAGAATGTTTCCCTAGTCAGCCGACCTTAGCAAGAATATTTCTAGTCGGGCCGAAATTCGTTAGCAAGAGTATTTCCTCAGTCGGCTGGGACCACAACCCCACTACTAGCCATGCATGTTTTTCTCCTTCAGTCGGGACTAACATCCCTAGCTAGTTAGTGACTCACATATCAGAGCCTTGCTCCCTTGGACAGTCGTGACCCTCATGATATCGGGCCACGACATTGCATCTCTGTATCATTATGTTTACTACTTTTGTGCATCATTGAACTTATAATAATGCATGTCCTTATAATATGTTATGTTTAGTGTGAATATGTGGATCTCATACCAGGTTGTTGTATCTCATTTGGTTACGTTGCTAATATTGTGATTTATAGTACTCCCTACTTGTATACTTATATTTATGAGCTATTTATTTACGTTCCTCGCATACTCACTACATTCCAAGTACTGACCGCATGCCTCTTGTGCGATATCATTTTATGATATAGATTTAGGTCTCCCGATCCAACCGCGTGACTAGATACGCTTTCCCCTCTCTACAATCGAAGTAGCGGTGAGTCCTCATCTTCCGAGGATGTGTCTTATATTATTATTTAATTATGTTTTAGTTTTCAGACCATTGAGCAATGGGGGCTTGTCCTGCAAAGAATCCTCATCAGTTAGTAGAAGGCTTTCAGACTTGTTTAGACAGATTTTCGCATTGTATTTAAGTGTTGTTAAGATTTCTATATTATGGGTTATATTAGATTTTGCTAATGGGCCCAAGCTTATCCATATTTTTTTTGTCTTTATGGTAAGTGTGTACTATGATTATTCCATGGGTCGACTTGAGCCTCTGGGGTTCCTTGTTTCGTGTCTACGATCCGGATCTACTCTCGGGTCATGACATTTTATAAGCAGGAATCTACAAGGCATGATAGTATCTAAGCTTCTCCTCGCATCTATATAGAGATGAGTTGTATAGGTTGAGTCCCTAAGCTTACATCGTTATGTTCGTCCAACATGATTTTGAATGCGAGATAGAATACCACAGCTAGCCAAGAGTTAGATAATACAACAATGGGAGAGGGTACTAGCAGGATGCCACAGTTAGGATATATCAGCCTAAGGGCGAAAGAGCATCTTCGATTTCCCCAAGATTCCCTGTGCACCGAGAATCCCATAAAGCGCTGATATGCCAACACTACTTCCATTTCTTCTACACCCATAGATCAGTATGTTAGAATGCAATATGTATGTTGACTCAGATGATGGTGGCCAAGCGTTAGCAAGTAGTACCAATTGTCAATTTAGTCTATTGAGGGCCCTAAGTTCGAAGGTTCGTGTGAATTTATTGCTTGACTCTCTACTGTGCACGGGGACAGACCGTAGAGAGGACCTTAAAACCTTATAGACCAATTTCAAATATTATTTAGGGTCATGTAGGCTTCCTCCACATAGCCGCTAGTTAGCAATGTTTCAATTTTACGATATACCAAATTAGTGATACGAGAGTTGAGAAAGGTCCAGGGCAGGGATGTACCATCTACTTGGCCAAAAAAGCCTTCACAGTCCATTATTTGCCTCAACAGATTTGATAGGCCGACACAGAGTCGTTTATACTCTGAAACTGTAAGTGTGATGAGCGTCGAGAGTATGTGCATTAGATTTGAGTTCCTTTGGCTGATATGCAAATATTGTTGAGATATCACTATAAACCATCCAGGTACACTGTTCATAGTAGGGTTTACACCAGAATATGTGGAACATGTATTATAGCCCCATTATGAGGAGACATGGATATCTTGCTAATTCAAGATCTTTGCATTTTCACATATTGCAAGTTATATGTAAGGCTCCCTAAAAGTAAGTTCTCGTTAAACTTGCAGCTTTCTTGGGCCATGCTGGTACTCCGATACAGGTGATAATGCCCAAACTCATACTTTCTGACAAAGTATGAAGCGAATGTGTCAATAAAAATCCAACAAAGAGGTTTATGGATCGAACCCATAGGGAATAGGGTAAGATCTAGACTAATACCATTAATTGAACTTGTTGGTGAGTTATCTCCAAATTGGGGGTTTCAAGAAATAAAATATTAAAGCAAACATTATAATTGTGATTTAAAAAAAACTAGGATAAGTGTTCCCTATTGGTTCATAACTACGGCATACACACATGATCAATCCCAATGCTTACTTTTAGAACTACACACAAGGATTCATCCAAATTAATAGTTCATCTCTTATTGGATGGCTACACTCAATCACCAGGTTAGGTCTCATGAGGTTATACCCCAAAACCCAAAGATCAAAACCCAGGAATTGAAATGAGAAAACAGGAATTTCTATAAAGGGTGTCATAGAACGAGTCTTCTTGTAATCCGTGGGGTAGACTACGAGCTGTGAAGTGACCCGTGGTGAGGTGCACAACTTAAGTTCAAATTTTTGAGTTTGGAGTCCCCACAGGAAGGGCCATGAGTTGTGGTCAGCACCCAGACTCGTTGAGTCATGGTCAAGGGCAATTGGAAGGTGAAGGTTGAGTTGGCAGTGCAATCTCTACGCGACACCACGAAAGTTGTAATGGCCACCACATTTCGTTAGGAAGAGTCGTGGCCGACACCACGATTCATTAGGAGAGTCAAGTGGTCACATTTGGTAAATGACTTGAGGAATTGGGAAGTGGAGGTTGTTCGGTCTGTTTCGCAACTACACGCAAGTGCACGTGGTCGAACAAGTAGCAAAATGGATAAAGTAAGCCAAGTATCGATCCCACTGTGGACTCGGACCAAGGTAATACTCGAATTAAGTATTAATGAACTCTAACTCTAAAAATGCAGACAACAATTTAAAGAAGATTTTGAGAGTTTGCTTCTAATTTATACTAATCTAAAAATTACAAATTGAGTCTGAACTATAGTAATGAGTATGCCGAGGCTAAAACGAACATGCAGAAAGTAATTTATGATACAATTCGGTTAATCTTTCCTTCGTTTGCTAGTCAAGAATTATTGCCTATGGATTAAAAACTTTCATATATTCAACCCAACTTAAGAATCATGAACCTTCAACCTAAATTTCTGTGATTAAAAAGAAATTCAAGTTCTGTGCCATACAAAACCGATTCCGTAATTGACTAATACAACTTTCAAATATATTTATTCCTCAAGGTAAATCAATTCTCAATTTTCCCAAACTAAGAAGAGATCATATCCTACCATCACAACTTTCCAATTTCTTCCTTTTCGAGATGAAACTGACTTTTTTAGATATACATTAACATTGGCCACATATTAATGCAGTAAGAACAAGAATTGATAAACAAACGCGGAAGAAAAGATGAAACCAAAATGATCAATAATTAAATTCCACTACAATTGTTCTAAACCTCAGCAAGAAGTGAAATTACTCATTTGTGGATTAAGCATCATCAGATGAGTGTAAATCATAAGCAAACAATTGAAATAAAGGAGAAAGAGATAGAGAAGGACCCTAAGATTTTCGTCCCTCAACCGCTCGTTACCCACATCCTTGCTCAACTAAGTCGAATAATTTAAAATGAACCTAAGTGTGCTATTTATACTAGTGGAAATTTTTCCCGGAATAACAAGCAACGCTTTCACGGAGTGCATCCAGAGTACTGCCTTTCTGATGAGTGAGCAAACCTGGTCCTCTCTGAATCTGGTCCTTCGCCTTGCTCCGCCGCCGTGCCACGACGCCGCCTTATCGGAATATGATGTTCCGCAAATATGCCCAACGTGCCACGGAGGCAATGCGGACCTACACTGGAACTTTGCCAACAATCATCAGTATAATGCCTCCGCGATGGCAGCGTGAAATGGCTCCATCGCGGAGCCCATTACTTTGCCGTTTCTCTACTTTTCCACCGCTCGCTTCCGAGTCCTTTCCCGATTTCCACCAACATGCATCTTAGCTTCCTAAAATTATTTTTTTCGCAAACAACACTAATCATGTTGGTTAGTATAAATGTGATTTTAACTACAAATCACATGAGAATGTACAAATAACGATACATAAACAAGTAGAATGAAGTATTTGAGTATCACTTAAAGCAATTCGCCCAAGATCACTTACCCCACACTTAAACCTTGCTCCGTCCTCGAACAATACTCCCACATCTCTTGCAATTGACACCCACGCCTAGCTACTTTGGCTCGACAATTCAAGCTACGGTTAGTACTGATTATTTACTATAGAAAATCATAAAGAAAACACATAGTCTCATCAATACAATGACATTCACCACATTAAGACCTCCTAGACTCAAGAATCGGCCCTCATGAATCGGCAAACTCATGCAATCAGCTGATCAAGATATCCGACACGAAATTCACCTCGTCAAATATGTGCCTCACAACATAAGAGAATTTCCTTTTTCAATCATACGATCTCAAACATTACATGCAGGGCATATGAACACGATTTTTCTCTCTCCCAAAGAATTACATATCATGTCATGAACTATAGGCTTTCCTCTAGTGTATTACTCACTAATATTAGACGCGTGGGATGTAAGATCATGTAGACTTCACGGATACGTGTGCGGTAAGGAACTAGTAAATACTGGCTAACCAATAATAGCAACTAGCATCCTTACGCGCTTTTCAATACATCCCACCAATATTTTGGGCATTGTTTCTTCCTTCATCCTCTCATTCTTTTAAGTCTTTCTTTTTATTTTGTTCCCATTTCTTTAAGCACACTCGACTTAACAACGAAAGATTAGTTATACATCTTCATTTTATTTAAACTCGGTAAGTGCACCTTTGACCTTTCTTTACTTTCACCACTTGCGCTTTCTTTTCTTTTTCACACTTCTCACCCTTGACACTGTGGGAAAATTATTTTTCTTGAGCGCTAAGAGTTTTGGATCAAATTCACGGATAATGAAAAGTAGGGGTTAAGCTCGGTTTGTACCTTTTCATTTAAAGAAAAATAGGCTAAAAAGCCCAATGGGGCTAACTAGGATGTACATTCAAGTTAGGTATGATAATGGACAAACTTTCGGTTAAATCAAAGAAATGCCTACATCCTTTCCTACACTACACATCCTTCATTTCTTTTCGTACACACACCAGGCAAGTTCTAGACACTTCACAATACCATGGAATAATCGGGAAACTCACTCAAACACTCTGCTTTCACATGCTCAACTCAAGACATATTCACGCATTCCTTCAATCGGGCCAACATAAGAATTCAAACATAAGCTCTCAATCACACCGACCGAATCCCTATGGCCTAGGTATTCATAACATGTTTACACAGCTGCATGCTTTCATACAAATCACCTTTTTCATTCTAAATGTCATGTACAACACGCAACCAAAATTTCGAACCATAAAGTAGCCGACACTTTGGGAAACAAACAAACAAAAGAAAACTACTCCTATCGACTACATTTCCCTTAAGACAGTCTGTCATCCATCCATCATAGGGAAATAATCACTATTTCTACTACTTCGGTTCAATGGGACTATTCTCGGTAAAAGCAATGAAAACAAACGCGAGAAACCCAATCATAAAATTAATTCAGAGAAGCTTTTTTTTTAAAATATCGATAATTTTGATAGAAACAAAATATTTACACAACCTGCTAACAACAACTCAACACAGCAATAATAACAGCTTCACAATCATTACAACACCGATTTACAACACAAACATATGCACAAAATCACAGGGTCACAATTTTTTCACAGTCACAACAACAAAACATTAACATAAACAACAAAAACAACCAACAGCTTCAACTACTCCCACCCCACACTTAAACCGAACACCGGCCCCCAGTGTTCACAAAATTCAGCATAGCATGCAAGTAGGTGGTGACACTCCCTGATCAATCAAAGTATTAAATTTCTTCGCCGTGCCGCGTGCCTCATCCCCCATATCAATCGCCCGCCGCCTTTCATCCGACTTCAATATTCGAAGTCTCACGTATACCTCTCATCGGTGAGGACATCGTCATCTAAGGTGGATCCACAAAGGGCCCCACTGCATAGAGCCCAGCATTTTCCCCCGAAGGGGTAGCCGCTTCAGCTGCTCAGCTCATCTTCTCGTTGCCGGCTCTCCCGCCTATGCGCAACCGTGCATTCGCATCCCGGAACATGCGGGCCATATACTGATCATCTCGAGCAGGTCGCTTGGCTAGTGTGAGAATCCGCCCGTGAGGGTGTCGGGTGCCTTGTTTTGGTGACGTCCTAGGCACGCCTATCCATCTGCGGGATGTAGTCTAGGGCCTCTTCCTCGATATCCAAAGCCCTCAGAACGTGGTCAGCAAACCACCAAACCCGTACCTGTGGCATTGATGCAAATGGGCTCTCTTCATGGCGGAGATGATCACCGCCCCAACATTAATCTCCAGCTCTTTCATCAGCATATAACAAGTACACACGGATCCGGTGACATTCGTCATGTGCACCTCAGACGCAAGAACACATAATTTTGAGCCAGATCCTTGCTTCCCCGTTCAATTGAGAGTAGGGGCAGTGTCTAATGGTGCAGCCCCTCTCCTTATGCCTCCTCGCTCCACTGCTGCTGAACGGGTTCAATACGTAGTGCGTTTGGATATCCGCATAAGGTGAGCAGGTTCACTCGCCGAAAGTTCAAGGCGTTTGTGTCCCCGCCTCTATATGGCATTAAGGTGATGCTCAAAGGGGACCACCGCCCTTATCTTGAAGGTGTGGGATCGCGGAGTGTTGGGTTCTAGTTGGCGTAGAACTCCCGAATCATATGGAGATTGCACTCCTTGGACTCTTCAAAGATGAAGTTCACTCGGCAAAGTCAATCCTATGTACGATTCTCGGGAATTCCCTCGCGCTAACGGCTCCTTGTGCAATGTGCTCCTCAGGGAAGTATTTGTTCTCCTTGTGCTTTGCGTACTCATTTCTTCCCTTGTTAGTCACTCATCGGGTTTCTCGTAAGAGTTGACGACGTTGGCCGCACAAAACCGCTGGTGTCAGCTGACAGTTGTTCCCAGTCTAATCTCGCCCGTGCGCCCGGGCGTAGATGCGCCTTTCCTTTGTCTTTCGGGCCGACATTGTTCCCCACAACCGTACCAGACATTCCCAATGTTATTCAAGTCAAAATTAGCTTCACTAAGGTTGCCGTTAAGTAAACCACCCCACACCTCTAGTCTTCAGCCACAATTACAACAGCTCGCGCGATGTCCTACCAAATTTCTTTACTAACAGCAATGCCAGTAATTGTACATTTTGATAATAAATATGTACACTTCATACAACTATCATTACTATCACACGAGTTTACTTCATCATTACAGCAATTGCCAAAATTTTTTTTCTTAAAAACAACAACCTATGCACTTCACCAATTTCATTTCTGAAAATCCTTGTTTATTTAGCACTATTCAACATTAATCACAACACACTTCATCACCCAACATGCAAACTGTACATTTCACATTTCAACTCATTTAGCTTCTTCCCTTATTCAACTTTACTTAGGTAGCCTTTTCGCAAAATTAATACACATGGTTTATCAGTTCATAATAACGAGTACATAAACACAATCGGGTCAATACATAATGACTAAAGCCAATTTACACTTAGGATGACATCATTACTCAAAACAAATTTGCAGCTGCAATGGATAAGAACATGTTTTAATTGTAGATAATGAAGAAAATTGAAGAAATCTCTTTGGATTTAGGTCCATGTCACGTTGGGGAAGGGGGATTTTTGGGTGCTGTCGCGGGGGAGGGGAAATGGGAAAAATGAGGGATTTCTGGTTAAAAGAGGGTTTTTCGCGACGGGTTACCCGGTGTGACCCGACGTGAAAACACCTCAACGTGTCACGGAGGGAACTATACCCCCTCCATGACACGGAGCGATCGCTAGTGTTCTGGAATTTTTAAAAATTCCGAAATACACCTCAACGTGTCACGGGAGGGGGTAACGCGAGGCCCTCCTCCAAGTGACGCCGTGAGGCCTCGCTGTAGGGTTCACTGTTTTGGCAACTTTTTATTTAGCAGCCACCCGATTTTTCTCAGTGATCCTGCATTTTTGCCTCACACCCCGAATACATCTCACAACATGAAATTGCCAATTAGCAGCTAACACAAACAATATTTTTTTTTACATTTTAGTTTTTTCCTTTTTTTTCTTCTTTTTTAATTCAATTCAATTACAACAATTTCATGGGTTGCCTCCCATTCAGCGCCTGGTTTATCAGTCGCGGCTCGACGTCATTCAAGCTCAATCATCCTCTAGGTGACAGATGTCTTTCCGAATAACGCCTCACTTCTACTCGACACCTATACCCATTAACCGCGAACGTGGCACTTGATCTTTTCTTGCCACAATCCTGTTTTGGGGCGTCCACTTGCGGTTTTCCCCACTGGCTGCGAATCACCTGGAACCATATCACCTTGATCAAGCACGTTGATCGCCGAAATGCCATATAGCCTACGGAAGTGGCCTTGTATTACTGAGCCGTTGCCTTCCACCTGGCCGTGTGCTCGCATACTAGCGCCCTGCAGCTACAGTCGGTCAATGCTTTCTTCGGCTGCCAAGAAAGGACGTCCTAGCACAAACGGGACTTCGCATCCGGCCAAAAATCCCCGCACAACAAAATCCACGGAAGACAGGAGCCATTTCGCACAGCATGTCCTCATTACTGTGCCAGGCCTGGTTAGCCAAAGAACGAGCCTATCTGCAAGATTACTGGAGCTGGTCTAGGATCAACCTCAACTTCTTGAATACGAGCATCGGCAGAGCAGCCTGCTCCCAAATGCATACCCGCGGAAGCTTGATACTTGCTCAATTGTACTTGTTACTCCCAGGGGTCCTGCTTCAAACCTATTTTTGTATCCGGAGATCTTCGTAAGCGCCACCGTAGCACTTGCCAACTGCGAGCCTGGGTTATTTGATGTCCTGATAGGCTTTGTGAGCGGCACTCCGCAAAAACAGTCAACAAAGAAAAATTAATGTGTACAGCGCATAGCCTTCCATGAACTTTTTGAAACACGCTTTCTCCTTGTGTTTTCTGAGGGAACGGGGGTGCAGGTCTTTCTGAGCTCAACTCCCTCTCTCCCCCTCTCATCATCGTGTGGCTCACATGACCGCTGAGGTGGTGGCCTTTTCGGGCACCTTCCTTGAGCCAAATCACTTTCAGGTCACTGCATTTGGCTTGCTCGGGGCTCGGGCCGCGTCACTGCAGTCCTCCTCTCGCCTCAGTTGAGCTTCAGCCGCTGCCCAGCCTCGGTACCTGGCCGCTTTGGGTAATAACACGATTGTTTAGCTTGCCGCCACATATCAGCCTGTACTGAGCTTGGTTAGCATCAATGTTTTGAATTTTCTTCAATGCTGGGTGATGGTGGTGGAGGAGGACACAGCCAGATTGAGATCGATAGTTCTCGCCAGCTCTCTCCTGATTTCTTCGTGTTCTCCCAACTCGCCTGATGGTCGCTACACCCGTGAGAAATTTGATGATTCCTCCAATTAGAGTTGTAATTGTTGCCATACTGGTGGTGATTATTTCTCTGAACATTACCAACAAAGTTCACCGAATTCAGATTCGCACCACAACACTCGCCCGATTGTTTATTACCGCCGCACACTTCACACCAAAGCTGCTGCACTACATTCACCGGGGCTTGAGATTGATTCAAACTCATACGCTGAAGTGGGTGTTGAGTTGATTCTGTAAGCAGCTATTTGTGCAGCGATAGCTATAAACCATCTCACCATATTGCTAAAGCGGTGTTGAGCAACTTGGAAGTGGGATGGTTTTACAACTATCACCGTTACGTATAGCTGTGTTACAGAATCAGCTCAACAACCCGCTTTAGCAATAGAGCTTGAATCAGTCTCAAGCCCTGGTGATGGCAGCAGATTTGGTGTGAAGTGTGCAGGGCAATGAACACGTGGAGCGAATCCCGATTCAAGAAACTTTGTTGGTAATGTACAGAAATAATCACCAACAGTATGGCAAAAACTACAACTCGAATTGGGAGGAGTCACCCGAATTTCTCTTGGGGTAGTAACAACCATCAAGGGGAGAATTGAGTCAGCTACAGAACAATGAGCAGCGTAACTATCGCCTCAATACGTATAAATAATGCACCTCCTCCACCACCATCACCCAGCATTGAGGAAATGTTAAAACAATGATAGCTAACCAAGCTCAATTGCAGGCTGACTATGTGAAATTGGCAGCCGATGTAAAGAACAACGCTTAGCTACAAAGGCGCTCGAGTACCGCTTGGGCACCAATGAGCTCAAAACACCAAAGCCGAGAGGAGGACTTTGGAGTGACACCGACCCCAATCCTGGGTGAATGCAGTGACCACAAGGAGGGTTTACAACTCATGAGGGAACCAGGAAATACCACCTCAGCTAGCCTGAGTACGTGAGAATGTGAGAGGAGAACATTGATGAGAGGGGAAGAAGAAGGAACCGAACCAGAAAGACCACCATCCCCATTCCTCTGAAAGATTAAAGAAACACAAGGAGGAAGCGTGTTTCAAAAAGTTCATGGAGGTGCTTAAATAGGTACACATTAATTTACCTCAAGGATGTTTTGCGCGGAGTGTCAAGTACGCAAAGTATATATCAAGGACATCGTGGCGAACAAAAGCAGGTTGACTGAGTACGCTAGGGTGGCGCTTACGGAGGAGTGCACTTCCCAGATATGAAATAGGTTGCCCACAAAGCTCAAGGACCCGGGAGCTTTACAATCTGGGAAATTACACCTGGGCAGAGTATCCGAGTCGCTGATTATGTGATTTGGGAGCGAGTACTACCACAAGATCAATTTGATGCCGACTGGTATTCAAGAAGTTGGGGCTAGGAAGTCCTAGACCAACGACAGTGATCTTGCAACTAGCGGATCGTTCTTTGGCCAGACCAGATGGCATTGGTGGAGGATGTGGCCGGTGCAAGTGGGCTCCTTATCTTCCCGTAGACTTCGCTTGGCGTCGATTTGAGTCGGATGTAGAAGTCCCATTTATTTTGGGACGTCCTTTCTTGTTGACCGGGAAAGCGCTAATTGATGTAGCTGGTAGGCAACTGACCATGCGGGCACACAACAAGGTGGAGGTATTGTGTACAAGGCCACGAAGCTTCCGACCGTGTACGAGGAACTCTGATCACTGTGCTTGATCGAGCGGATATTGCTCAGAGTGTTGATTCACGAGAACCAGTGGGAAAACCACCGGTGAAGGACCCCCAAAATTGGAGTTGTGGTAAGAGATGGAGATGCCAATGCCTGGGCAAGTAATGGGCACGGTGGTGGGGCCGGACATGGGAGAGGACGTGACTGGAAGAAAACGTCCGTCACCCTAGGGGATGATTGAGCTTAATGACGTCGAGCCACGACGGTAAACCAGGCGCTGCACGGGAGGCAACCCGTGAAATTATTGTAATAGATAAATAGAATTAGTTAGTTAAAAAGAGAAAAAAAGAAAAATATATAAAATTTTTTTAATTTTTTTAATTTTTGTGTTTGTGTTTGAAACCTTGAATTCTAACCAAATTCTTGTTGTGAGATGAATTTCAGGTTGAACGGAGGGCAAAAATGCAAAGGATCGCAACGGAAAAATCGAGGTAAGATAAAGAAATAAAAGGTGGCAAAACAAAGGAGCCCACGCACGCTCTCCGTGTCACGGAGGAGGTGCTCCGCATTACCTCCGTGACACGTTGAAGCATAATCAGGAATTTTTAAGAAATTCCAGAATGATGGCAAAGCGCGATGGCTCCAGCTGGAGGGTGTTCTCCGCGTTACCCTCCGTGACACGTTGAGTGCTATTTCGCTGCCGGGTCACACCGCCATCGGGTGACCCGCGAAAATCTCTTAAACCAAAATTGCCTCATTTTTCCCATTTACCTCCACGAAAACCCCCTAAAATCCCTCCTTCCTTAACGACATGACCCAGGATCAAAATTTCTTCAACTTTTCTTCGGTATCATCGGATTAAAGGTATGTTCTTGAACTCAACCTCAATTTTTGCTAAAAGTTTCGATTTTTGAGCATGTGAGGTGAGTAAACCTTTCCCTAAGTGTAAATTGAGCTTTAATTCGGTTAAGTTATTGTTGATTGACGTTCATAGTATCGTTGTGATTATATGAACTCGATAAATATATGTTGGATTGAATTTTTTGCGAAATTGCTAGCTAGGGTTGGTATGTGAATAGGAAGAAGTTAAATTTAGTTTGAAATGTGAAATTTTTTGGGTTGTGCATGTTGGGTGAGGTGAATTGTGTTGTGCTTAATGGAATATGCTAAAGAAACGATGGATTTTCGGGAGAATAAAATTGTTGAATTGCATAGGTTGTTGAGAGAAATTTTTGCTGAGTGCTATATGATGAAATGGAAGCGAAGGTGATATTGTGATTAGCTGTACGAAGTCTGAGTAGTACATAGAATTTATTCCATCGAATTATCTGAATGCACGAGGCATGTTGTTGTTTTTTTATGTAA
>JACEIK010001296.1:263474-275301 GCA_018107945.1 Datura stramonium
TGTCTGCATTTTTAGAGTTAAAGTTCATTGACACTTGATTCGATTATTACCTTGGTCCAGTCCCTGTGGGATTGATACTTGGCTTACTTTAGCCATTTTATTACTTGTTCGACCACGTGCACTTGCGTGTAGTCATCTAAAAACCTGCGAACAATCACGGGAAGCTAAGAGTAAATTGACAGAGCGTAGGATCACTCCTGAATGTTGAAAAATGAGCATCGGACTGACAGATAAAAGATAATGAAATTATAACCCGGAATACGACAATATCATCACTAGTTGTAGAGGTAGAGGAGCGACGACACAGTGACTCTAACTTAGTACAATCCAGAGATGAAGCCCGGTAGGAAGTTATTGGCCTTTAAGATAATAAGGGATTAAGTCATAAGACCCAAAGGCTGCCTCTGTGTCCCAAAGGTGATCGAACTTCATCAGCAGATTCTAGCTAAGGTATATCATGTCTGTTATTCCTTTCACCTAGAGTTTAATGAAAACGTATCAGGCTGTAAGAAAGACCTACTGATGGCATGAGAGGAGGAAGACATTATTGAGTTATAGCGCAGAGCCTCAATGACCTACCAGGGAAGATTGGACAGCAGAAGCTCAGCAGGCCAATCCAGGATATGATCGTGCCTGTAAAAGGAATGGAGAATAGTCAATTTAATCACAGTTAGAAGGTTACCTCGTACCAGGTGTAAATTGACCTCACTTGAGTCAATGTAGAAAGGCTAACAAGGTCAATTCATATTTCGCTAGGTGAGTTATATTTCAGCTAAAGGTTATTTCAATAATGATAAGTGGGGAGGCATGTTAAGTTGAATACGACTCCTCGTCCCTAAATGAATAGCTAAGTAGAGCACTCAGTTCAAATGTCGAAGATCTATTGTGGGTGGAAATGTAGTCCCTCTATATGATGACTTGAAGTAGATAAATCAAAGGTAGCAAACCAGGGTACACTATAACAGATAGATGGAATAAGTTAAACTTATTAAGAAATGGGTACCGATAGCCCAGTATCGTTGAAAGTCTTACCCTAATGTACAACGTAGACAGTTAAGGATTAAAGCAGCAACCGAGTATTCCCCAAAAGCTTCTCCGATGAAGTGCACTATGAGAATTAGAGAAAAGGCAAGCTTATCCTTAGATTCGTTGGCCATATTGTATTTTCCCGAGAACAAGCAAAGTGGCATAGGGACTAGAATTTCCTTCAGAACCAAAATTGGTCCAGTAAGTATTTTACATGTTAATGTTGTGAAATACATATAAGATACCCATCCCAAGTTGTTCCTGTTAAGAACATTCAAGTTATTTAGGAACTAACCTATAAAGAGGTTCTAGTTGCCATACTAGATTAGAAAATTCGATGATTGAGAACTTAAAGATGTAACCTCAGTTAAAGTACTATGGAAGAACAAGAATAGAGAGGAAATGACCTGGGAAGCTGAGGACGATATGACACCAGATATCCTCATCTGTCCCAGAATTCATCAAGACCATACAATTAAGATAAAGTTGTTGTTCAGTTATTATTTTACTATTTATGCTATCTATACAGTTCAGACGACTACCATTCTGTTATTGAATAGTTGTTATAGTGCCATGTGAGATACATGTATTGGACTTTTCTGCGTTTTAGGTTTTTCAGATAGTTCTTATTATAGGGGACACTCTGTCAAAATTTCCCTGGAAATGGATAAAAATACTTGAGCCTTTTAAGCCTAAAGAGGACATTCGAGGACGAATGTTCCTAAGTGGGGAGGATGTTACACCCCGTATGTTGTATAGGGTGACGGATAAATGCGTACATATATCGAGAGTTTTAGAGTATTATGCATATGGAAAAAGGCTCGGGGGGTGAACAGAAGAGCACGAAATTGAGCTAGCAGGAGGTCGGGACCGGAGACCCAGCGCACTGAGCGCGGCACCGCGCCGGACAGCATGGCGCTACGGCCGACGCGTTGCACCTCCGCACCTCCGCTGCCACCGACCTCCCAAGTATATATAGACCCTTCACTTTAATTGAATCATTTTCTAAGTATATCTTAAGCCAGAAAGAGTTAGAAGCGAGGAAAACAATCGTTTTTCGTTCGATTACGCTATCAAACGCTGTCCAAATTCAAATTAACTTTGGGTATAAAAGTTTAAGGCCACAGGGAGCATTACTACGAAGTTAGTTTCATGAAATTCTCCTGGCGAATTGTAGCCCTGCTGAGCAAAAGTTTTTGGAATTGGTTCAACCTAATTTCTATACGATCACAGGCTTCAAGTAAGCATTTCTCCCTTCWGGACTTTYGWGAAATTATGAGTTTTYGATCATGTTCCRTTAATTTGAAATRTAGTTAATATTTATATATAAAGTTATCATTTCAAGCCGAATTTGGTATTAAAATTCGTCTCTTTCTTCCAGTATAATGGTTACAATAGGAAAAAGCTGACGAATCCAAGTTGAAACTTGTCGGTTATCCGGGAAACAACAGTTGAGGTATGTAAGGATTAACCTTCGACAAGTATACTCATCGTACAGTGTTAAGACTCATGTTCTAGAACAGAAATGACGATTTCATATACTGTAGATAGCTTCTACCATTGGATTGTGTTTAGACATGTTTTAATTAGTTGTTTCTATTATATAGAGATCAAACACGCTATGATTAGCTTCTATCAGTAGATTACAATTATATAGGTTTTTGTTAGCTTCTAGAGAGTGTATATACATTATATCGCAGTGTCTCTCATCGAGAAGAAACATGTTACGCGTGATACGCGCTAGAAGCGTCCTAGAAGCTCTTCTATTCTCCAGTTCGTTGTATTACTAGAATTGTATATTCAATTTCCAGGTCCAGATCTTAGAAGCTCGTGAATAGTTATTGGGTAGTGAGTTGAATTGCATAGGTATGACTGGGTGATACAACTACTAGTTTGGCACCTGGGTTGCCAAAAAAGCACGCCTCGAAGCCCGTGACATACCTGCATGCCCAAGGCCAGAAATATAGATAGAATAATTATACTTTAGAATCAGTGACACTAGGGTTGCCTAGTGCACCGAGTGACAACCTTCCATTCTATCAGCCGTTACCACAGGCTGTCAGCCCTAGTTGACTTAGCAGTTATTATACAGGTTTCTAGGAAGCCAACCCAGTCGTCCAGGTCAAATAGGCCCGTGGGTAACCCAAGGACGGGGACCCTATCAACAGTTAGAGGCTGGGCCAGCACCCCATCCAGTTCTTATAAGGTACTTAGGTACAGATTTCCAGGAGTGACTAAGCCTAGATAAACTTGCCTATAAGGTTAAAAATATCCTAGAAAAGTAATATAAGATCCGATTAGACCAAGATGAGGTCTAAGGCACTAGTATTACCATGTAAGTGTAGTACTGCCCACAGGCTAAGGATATCAGTAAACTTCCTATGGAGGATTATGTGCAGATTGCTCAAAAGCATGTTCAGCCAGTACTAGCCCTACAGTTATCCTAAGAAGAGGAACTAAGTAGTTAGTCATTTGCAACCCCGTAGCTGTTTATGAGTTATAGTTGTCCGGGACGGACATTCAGAGTTATGTTAGACCACTCCAGATATAGCCCCATTCAGTCCAGACTATTAGAAATTATGATCACTATCAGGATCCTCTAATCAGATACAGGTGCATGGCGTGCCTGCTAGCAGTTTTACAGACTACTCTAGGGGGCGAGCAGTGGTGGTGTTAGGCTCAAAAGGTCGATTACGCTTTTTGAGTGGCTATATTGAGATGTTAGTACAACACCTTGGTTGGGGTTTCCCTCACTTAGGAGCCATTCATGACCACCCCAGGGTTATTAGCTGTGTCGACGCCTGCCAGGGGCGAGATGACATCACTCCAGAAAGAGCGGCATGCTGTCCGCGTTGGATGAAGATGGGGTCCTTGGTCCTCACATGGTCCATTCCATGGCTGGACCATTATATATATGCCATATCGGCACCACATCCCCAACGAGCCTGGTGCCCGGGGTGCAAATATCAAGAGTCCGCCGGACTTAGACACAACTACAATTCAGGGGCCGAATGGGCTCAATTGTAGACCCCGGGGAATCTGTAGGTTGGCTACAATAATAGTGGAGTCATATAAACCTGGGTAGGGGTATATAGATTGAGATGTGCTCGCTAGGGCTTATGGGGGCCTGAACGAGTAATTCAGTGTTGATTGTACCTTCTGGCTTATGGGGCCAGGTAAGGTTCTTATTTGTATTCTTGTATGCTAGTTATAGTTTATAAATGTGTAATTATACAGTCTTAGCCTACGTACATGTAGTATTGGTTAAATGCAGATTACGAACCAGCAGGCGTACAGGTTAATCTTTCTACCCTTCTTTCTATTCGCTTCCAATCTTTATCAGCTTATCTATTTTCTTACATATTTGGTACATATTGTACTGACTCCCACCCCTGGGCGCTACATTACTTGCCTGTAGGTTTAGACAAACAGGGTTCAGGATCTCCAGTAATAGCTGTTCAGACTCAGTAGTTGGCCAGCTCCATTCATTCGGAGTTGCCAGGTTTTAGCAAGTGCAGTCTTCCATTTGTATAGTATATGGGTAGGCCGGGGCCCTGTCCCAACCACTATTTGTATTCTTAGAGGCTTGTAGGCTACAGTTGTCAGATAGTTAAGTGTTCTTGGTCGTGTGGGGCCCATATATGTCTCTTTTTATGTATTGGCCGTGTGGGGCCTAGTATAGCGCCTGATTTTATTTTCAATTATAACTAGATATCATGGTGGCCTTGTCGGCCCGCATAGGATTCCCTGTTGTGGTCTGTTGCTGGTTAGCTGTTTTCTTTTACAGGTGGATATAAGGCCTTGTCGGCCGGAGGCTGTGTTTACAGCTGAGATATAGCCCTGAAGTTGCAGGCTTGCACCAGATGTGCATAAGCCTAGCCAGGTCAGTCAGAATCCAGTGTGGCACTAGGTGCTAGGCCTGCCTCCCAAGGTGGGGCGTGACAGGTAATGAAGTCCATATTGAGCTCTTCCCATTTCTAAGTAGGAATATTGATATCCTATAGAATACCTACCAGTCCTTGATGCTCAATATTCCCAGCCTACAGTTCTCCCCCGAACTCCTATTTATACTAGAGTCTGAGTCCAACGGCACACCTCAACCATGTTCAAGCCTAACATGACCACACCTCCTATAACATAGAGTTATCCACTAATAAAGTCATAAAAGTTTGAGCTCTAATCAAGAAGTCACCAGTCACACCATACTATGGTCTACTTGCACATCACCTGCTCATTCAAGCCTAGCACTTATGATTATTCCATGGCTCCTTGTAGCTAACACTATTCAAGAATTCCCCTATCTCCTAGGCTTTGCTAATAACTGTGCTTCATGAACTTTGATATATCTAGCACCTATGGCATGAATAGGGAGTTATCCTGAACGTACACGTTGTAACCATTATTTCCATCATGGGGGAACATACATAGGGCTTAGAGTAAGGAAATCGTAAGCACGAGTCATTCAAGAAATCTAAGATGGGAAAATACCTAACATAGCACAATCTTATGAGCTGTTAAGGAAAATCTCAAGGAACGAGTTTATAGAGCCGAGCATGCTGAGAGACATGAGTTCATATAATGAACGAGGCTCATGACATGAAGCTAAGTTTTATGGAGTCATGGAGTAAGATTGGGATCGCTGACTAAAGCGGTTACCTATCATTCTTGGAACCTAAATATAAGCATGAGTAAAGCGTAACGTCGACTTATACATAATGGAGAACATTTGAACAAGAAGGGATTGACATTCCATAGATACTATTTTTGGAGCTTCCTTACTAGAAATAACTCAAGATTTGACTCGGCCTCTCGACTTAGCATCTCCCCCTTATCTTAAAGTCATCATTCTATGGCCCTTGGATCCTTTCTTAAGGCTAGGTTGACATCACTAGCTCTTGACTTTACATTAGCCCCTAAAGCTATCACTAAAGGCTTCATACTTATAACCATTTCCTACCCTCCGCGGGATGAATCTCATACTAAAATACTAAAAGGGATCTTACACCTTATACTATGGTTCCTGGGCCTAGCAACATGCAAGGATCAACATGAAAAGCTCATAACATACCTGTGACTACATCTGTAGTTGGCCGCCACCTGCACTATGTAACCTGCTTGTTGAGATGGGCGAGTTGCTGATTTGGTGGTTGGTGCACTGGCTCTATGATAACGCTCAAACCATACCTCTTACTGCAGTGAGAAGAGGATGTTGTCAATTAAGAACCCAACTAGAGGTTGGGGTCGATCCCACAAGGAATAGGGAGACTGGATTATAGCCGGTAACTGAACTTCTAAGGTAGTTACTTCAAAATATGGGGATTATAAAGAAAATCAATAATAAAAGAAAATATAAAAATTATGATGTTAAGTCAATATCAAAGGATAACTAGGGTTTGTGTTCCCTATGAGTTCATAACTACTTGGGGTATACACTCGTGATTATCCCCAATACTTACTTATAGAACTGATAACTTAGGTTCATTCAAATGACCGACCAGTCCCTATTAAACGAATATACTCAATCACTAGACCAAGTCTCATGAGCGGTTTCAAAACTATATGTTATCACTAAGTTCAGAAGTTAACTATCCTGCGACCACAACTCAAGTTTATACAATGATCATCAAGATCAAGGCTCTGTTGTAATTCTCTTTTGCTAATCTCTACCTCTTCGACGAAAGAAAGAAAAGAATTCGGGCATGTCCTAACGTTGCGCACCATTAAGAAACATTGAAGCATGAAGAGAATACAATATAAGAATTTGTAATTTTTTTAGATCACTTTGTGTAACCCTAGCTTGTTAATTCACCATGGTTCCCACAACCCTAGCTATGGATGTTTTAGCCTCTCATAGTTGTAAGGTTGTGAATTGCATTCATGATTAAAGACATATACAAGTATGGATGAGAAAAACACTTCCTTTAATTACTCCACAAAATCTTGAAAGACAAGTAGTAAGAACAAGAAGAATTCAAGAATAGGTTGATCACAAGTTAAGACCAACTCAATCCTCCCTTTATCAAGGTTTCTACTCTCTAAAACTATCAAAACTTACGTCCCCATAAAAATAAAACCTAAAACATATTTATACAGACACAAGAATCCTTTTCCTAAACCAACAGGGTGAATTTCCATACCTGTCACTACCAGTGCCATGACTCGACCTATGATTCGTAACATGCTCCTACAATCTGTAGCTTCCTTTTGTACAATATCAACTGGCTAAGTTCTGGCTAAGTGTTGGATCTGGGTACGACTCGTACCATCAACTCACGACTCATACTGAGCTCCCGTACTTTGAATCAAAGATTTTGAAGCTTTTCTGAAGTTTATCACGACCAAAATGGTACGACTCGTACCTTCATCTTACGGGTCGTACTTGCTTCTCATAGCAGGAGTCAGACTCAGATGCAATTCTTCTAGATTTCATCACAACTTCTACAAGCCTGCTACTAGTCGTACTAGGACTCGTGGGTCACATCTGCTCAACCTTAACTTTCAGCAACTTCTCATGGCCACCAGTACGACTCGCAGGTCCTTCCTATGATCCGTACTGTGGTCTGCACTTTTTGCCCATTTTGCACTTTTTTAAGCTATCTTTTGCAATCTTCAGTTCCAACACTTGTTTATCCTGTAACAAAAGGAAAAGTACCTCATATCCATATAAATACACCTAATTTCATGCTATTTTCTTAGTTTTGAGCGTCGAATGTACTGTAAACTCATAGCACATCAACACCCTCTACTTAAGACTTTTGCATGTCCTTAGGCAAAGAAAAGAAAAACTAAAACACGACGCTCAGCTAGAAAATAGACTTAAGATACTACAACCAATACTCAAACAAACCTGCACTTTCTATAAAAACTCTATTGAACCTTTCTCATGGAAATACATCAGCTAATGTATTACAAGCAACCTCAAAATATCATAAACAGGGATCAAAACATGTCATCTTGCTATCAATAGACAGTCAAGTCATCACCAATGTTTTTCACACAGACCAACAGTAAAAGCAAACATAATCCATTTACCCTCACAAAAATGAAGTCCCCACTCAAATGTGAAATGTCAAACATGATATGGGACTAAGAAAGTAAGGCGCTCACTCTCTCAAAGAAGTTACGAGTATTATGTGTCTGATACCATAGGCTTGCCCTTATTTTCTCCGTGTTTGTTTTTCAGATGGTCGACTTAAGATCACTATAGGACTTGGTATGGACATGATAAAGATGGAAGACTTTATAAGTGACTATTAATTCTTGGCACTATATACATTGGCTACACCATTCACCTAATTCACCCTTTATTCTTCCCTTCCCCTTTTTTCCTTTTTCTCCATTATATTCACATTTGCATGGGTGTAGTGAGTTTTCACTTTTTTTTTCAAAATTTCTTTGAGCTTTATTTGTCAACATTTTTAGCATTTTTCATCCTTTTCTTTTTTAATCTCACCACACCTCATATTTCACCATTTCTTTCTTTTCTTTTCTTTTCCTTTCTTCTATTCCCACCTTTTATGCACCCCTAATCTAGCCACCCTCAACTTAAGCATTTTGCTTATGTTGAGGGTCACAATATCCAAGAAAGGACCAGGGCCAAAACAGGTTCATTACAAAATAGATATAGTTAATCGGTAAATCAAAGAAGCATGGTCCATTAAGGATCAAACTTGGGATCAAGGGATTCATGCAACTTTTGGTAGGGCAACATAGGCTAAAAGTGAGCTAAACAAACAATGGCCTATGATCATATCTTAACCAACCATCCTTATCCTATGCAGAGACCAACCAATCAAGTTCTGGATCTACAACACAATACCGAACTGACTAATATACCTCACTCACACATGGTACATGAACTATTTTCACCTCACTTGTCTGGTTTATACATGGCTTAACAAAACTACTCATGCTGACAAAATAAATGACATCCAAAGATCCACAACAATCATGCATATTGTCACAAATATATAGCTATTGTATCAGAAAATTTTTAAACAGGGTCAATTTTTTATAAAAAACAAAACTAGTGCAATTTTCTTAGCTGAGTACTCCTAAGATACTTTCTAATTAAACAAAAATCACAACCTAAAAAAAATCCTACACATGTCGGATCTACTAGATAGCATGTCTGAGAAAAAAGAAACACGGCAAGAAAAACCCTCAAACGGAACAAAAATCTCAAAAATTACAAGTACATCCCCTCCCCTTTTTTGAAAAGTTAGCTTCGTCCCCGAAGCATCATCTAGAAAATCATAGGGAAGAGAGCATACCTGTGGCGCACTAGGCGCTCCTAATTATCTCGCAGAGGTTGTACCTCTGCTGCAATAGTGTTGCTAACGGTGGCCGGCGCACTCAATTGTGTGTCAATAGGGGGAGTGGTCCCCCCCTCAGCAGTCTTGGCTACTTGGACAACCTCTGAAAATGTCTGGGCTGAATGTGGCTCTCCCGAAGGGTCATGGCCACGGGCAAGCTCTAGATAGGGTACGGTGGAGCTGCCTACTCCTCTAGCTCTCTCATGCAGCTAAGTCATATGTGTGTCATGAGTCTTCATGCTCGCTGCTCTAGCCCGCTTGCGCTCTTTCCTCTCCTCCTTTCTTCTTTTTCTCAAACTCTTCTCACTAGCATCTTCAGCAGCTCTCTTCTTGCCTTTATCACCAGCTGCAGTCGGCTCCCAGTATGCTGCCAAATCAATATCCTCATCAAGCTCAGCATCTAGGTTCGAAAGAGTGGGGGCTGCTAAAACTGTTGGTTGTCATGATGACAACTTAACTACTTGGCTTCGAAGAGCCCCAACCTCCGCACGGAGATTGCTGGTATTGGTCTGCTCTGCCATTCTCTCATTGAAACGGCTCTAAAAACTATCTAGGCGGACATGCAGAGCCTGAGCTGCTGCCTCTATCTCTTTCTTGACCCATGGTTTGACATTATCCATCATGGCCTGAATCTTACGCTTTACCATGGTCAATCTCTTAGCTAGCTTTTGGAGAAACTCCTGTGGTACCAAGATGTACCCTGCTAGTGTCTGAGCTTTCATGCTGGGTAGTGGTGTAGCTGAGGTTCTGGGAGATGACTCTGAATGACCGGCGTCTGTAGCCGGCGTCTCGCTTTGCTTGTGTGTCATGGGGACATTCACCTGTATGTCCCCTACTGGATGGGCTATTGGAAAAGCTGTAGGAATCCTGGATCTGCTTACCAGGTTCATCTCATCCCAAATAAGGCCTATGTCTACAATCCTTTGGCTTCCAATCAACCGCTCATCACCCTGTGGGTCTTCTACCTCCACGCATAATCTGAATACCAGACTCGAGAATGGGATAGTAGTTCTTACTACCACTGCTCGGTCTCATATCTCATTGGCTATGATCCTCGGAATATTATGGGGTAACGAGACATAAGGCATGTAACCAAAGCCGCTCTGTCAGCACTCAGTGTGTTGTCGTTGACTATAGGTTCTAACCGATGGCGCACTAGTGTCCAACAGGCTTTTGCAATGAAGTTTAGTGAATTCTTAGTCACCTACTTTCCTCCTATAACCCATTCATCCTCATCCTTGTTCTCAGCAATCACCTCAGCTAGCCACTGCAGCTGCCTCTGTCGCTCTTGCACACTCAAGGATCTGATCTGCTTCATTGCCTCCACCCTATAATCATACTCTGGCATCATCCTGGTAGGCAAGAACTCTGGGCCATACAACCATCGAGCAATGGTCCGCTCGAATATATCAACTTCTCGACCTCAGACCATAACACTCTCCAAATAAGGCTGGTCTTGTATTTTCTGCTCTTCTTTTGCCTTTACCTACATTGTGGCCAATTAGTTGGCATAGAACTCCCGAACTATGTTTTCTGTGCACCGTGTCGGAGTCTTGGCCATCCACTCAAAACCATAAAAGCTAAAAATCTGCTTCATCTCCTCAACTTCATTCAATGTGGTTGGGAGGATCCGTGGTTCTTCTTGAATACTCCTCCGTGGCTTATTTTTGGCGGTGAGAGAGATGCCTTGATCATAGATTTCTTTGGCTCCTGGCACTCTCCACCAGATTGTGCGGTTTTCCCTGGGTTGGGTCTGCTCTTATGCAACAACAGGAGCCTCTTCCTCCGACTCAACACTGCCGCTTTCCTCTTCACTTTGGGTCTCTCCTGACCCTTCCTCAGCATTGGAGTCGCTCCCTGACTTTTGATGTTCCTCTCTAACTCCCTATTCAGACTGGGGAGCTTGAGGGATGTGGCAGTGGTTGCTTCATCTTGGGCCTTTTCTCTCACCCTAGTGGTTGTGGTTCCATCGGTGTTTGAGGTGTCTACTTGATACTCCTCAATCAAACCACTAGGTGAGTCTCCGTCCTTGTCAGACTCCGAGTCAGTCGGTTCATCAATCAATCTCCTTTGGGCTGCTGATTTATCTGCCCTGCGTTTGTATGTCATTGCACCTATAGAGAAAGAAGTTAGAATTTCGTTTTTGAAAAAGAGAAGTTAGAAAATAAAGTTTCAGCTTTTCACCATGGGTCAACAGTACGAGTCATACCACGAAGATACGACTCGTAGGAGATCCCAGATTCTGAGTTATCTAAGCTACGACTCAAATGTACGACTCACACCATAAAGGTATGGTCCGTACATTGAGTTGTCTGATGTGCTCCAATTTAATGTTCTTCTAAATTTTTCTACGACTCATGGTACGACCCGCAAATCGATTCCACGAGTCGTACTGAGAGATTTGCTGTGTGACATTATTCAGTTTTGGGGTACGAGCTTCAACATTATTCACAACTACTGCTCCTTCCTTGGCTGCTGCCTTCACA
>JACEIK010001297.1:15691-27995 GCA_018107945.1 Datura stramonium
AGTGTTTTCTTGATTATATGAAATATCGCTTATTTTGAAATAAAATAAGAACGTAAAAATAATACTTATTTTAAAATGAATAAAGTAATTATTAAATTTAAAAAGCTAACTTCGAAAACATATTCAAAATTGTCTTTAAATACTTATAGATTATATTTCTATTGAAGAAATATTTTTCATGCTAAAATTAATTGGATCTCATTAAGTAAAGCTTATTTGGTTAGGTTTCAATTTAAGTAATCAAGTAATTTTATATGTTATTAGTTTCAAATATGATTTTTTCATCAATAAGAAATATTCACACATTTTAAAAATGAATTTTGCATGTAATTCAACTTTAAAAGCTAATTCATAACATGAGAATTATCATATAGACATTAAGTCTAACTTAACCTCAAAAATTTAATGCATGAATGAGAATTGTTCAAAATCATGTAAAGATATCATTCTATGTTTAATTACGTAATATGAAAACTCGATATTACATATTTAGTTCAACATGAGANACACTTGGGTTGCCTCCCAAGAAACTCTTGATTTAACATCATATGAAAACTCGATATTACATATTTAGTTCAACATGAGAATTGTCCAAGATCATCTGGCCTCTTTCCTTTGCCATCAACACTCATCATTTCCTCTTGACTCGTAATTGATGAAAATTTCTTTTAACATATTTGGTTCATGTTATAATTTACAGTTAATCAAATACACAAAAAATATATACGAATTATACATGTATATGAGCTTGGTTTTAAATCCAGTTCTTCTGGCGCCAGTCCAAAATTAGAATATATTTGCCTCTATAAATCTACACCTGGGCTTTATGGCCCAACATAGTAACACATTTGGACCAGTTCAATTAGTAAACCTAATAATTGTGCCAAGTTCAGTGTAGAAAAATTCTATAAGAAGCGGCTCAAGAGATCCAAAACCCTAGAATTTGCACTAAGGTTGCTTGATTTAGGCTTTGGATGCAGACGCTGAGATGGTTCCCGCCGCCGGTGAAGAATCCAACGTTGTAGCACCTTCATCAGCATCTGCTGCTGCTTCTTCCGTCAAGAAACCCAAGCGTTTTGAGATCAAAAAGTGAAACAATGTTGCTCTTTGGGCTTGGGTTCGTTCTTCCCTTTTTTAAATTTTTTTTTCTGATTCATACTTTTTTCGGTTGTTGCAATTTTAATGACTGTTTACTTGTCCTGATCGAAGCTGACATATTTTGGTAGAATTGTTGATGCAGATATTGTAGTAGACAACTGTTCTATTTGCAGAAATCATATTATGGATCTATGTGAGCGCCTTGGAATCTTTGTTTTGATTCAGAATAGAAAATAGAAATTCGATTCCTTTTTATGTATTCTTGTGAATTTATGTGAGATTTTTTTCAACAGGCATCGAGTAATCAAGCTAGTGCTACGAGCGAGGAGTGCATTGTTGCTTGGGGTTCGTTGATTGTTTATCTAAATTACATAATTCACTATAATTTATGACATTGAAAATCATAACCATCATTGTTCCGTTATTAATATGTCATCTTGAAAGAGCTTTTTACTTTCCCTATGATATTATTATTCTTGGTATATCATTTGTATGCTTCTCCAATGATGTAAAGTTCTTCTTGGTTGGACCCACCTGTCTATTAGCCTATTAGCTTCATTAAACCATTTCTTTTCTGGTTCATTTCATGCCATAACAACTTTAATAAGAGTGGCCTTGGTAAATATGCGAGTCCTAATATGCTGCAATATTAACTGTTTGTTTACTTATATTCTCTACTGAGATAAAGATGTAAATATTTTGTGCTACATATTTCAAGACGAGCTCTGCACGTGTTTTATTTGTCTTCTCTTCTTACACATTCCCATGTTCTAGGGGTCTTTAGCATTTACTCTGTTGACTAAGTTCTCCGTTTTGTTTCTTAATTATAGAAGTATATTTTATGGGGACTTAGAAGTATCTCGATTCATATTATTGCAGGTATTTGTAATCATGCTTTCCACTTCCACTGCATCAGTCGTTGGCTCAAAACCCGTCAAGTGTGTCCATTAGATAGTTATTCAACTTTATATTTTGCGTTGTTTAGTTGACTTGATAACTGTATTATAACTGTTGGAACTTTCTTTCCTACATTGCAAATAATAGTGAGTGGGAATTTCAGAAGTAGGGTCACTAGAGGATTCAACAAGTGGTAGGAGAGGCAATTATGCTGTTGCATTATAACGTCTTTGATGGTTAGTTTGTTCTCGTAATACTTGCCTTTTTTTCTGTGTTGCTTTACATATCTAAGTCTTCTTTAACCATCTGAAAGAATCTATAAGAGATCCAATACCTACAATTTTGTATGTTGTGTGATTCTGGTGTTCGCATTATTTAAGCAAAATTTGTTCATGTTTGACTATATTTCTACTATACAGAAGAGTGAAGTCAGGAACAATCAAAGGTATTATTGTAATTTACTCAATAATCAATACTACGTTGTGCATAATATAAAATTCAAATATTTCAATTGCACTCATCACTTTTTCTTTATCATACCAAAGACAATCATAACCCTAGAAGTATCCTCTCTCTCTTGTTTACTAAGCGTCTCTTTCTTTCTAGAAGCTTCTAGAATGGCAGAAAATACTCACTTTTCTTCATTCTTTAAAGTGGGTTACAAATTCAGGTATGCTCCTCTAAAAAAATTTTCCTTTCGTCTTCTACATTATATTTTGCCTTTTCAAGTTCTCTTCAAATTTTCCATTTTTGTGGTTGAATTTCATGGCTATTCGAAGTTGAAGGATAGATTAAGTTTTTAGCTAAAATGGATTATCGTTTTCATCATTTGTCAAGTTCTTCCATTTCCATCTTTTGTACCTTTTTGTGGAGGTATGCTCCGGTAAATTGCTGTTAATACTTTAATTCTTGAACTAATTTTTATGTCGATGACTCATTAGTAAGTTCATCAAAATCTATCTTTAGATATAATGGGCGTCAGCAAGCCCCNCTTTAATTCTTGAACTAATTTTTATGTCGATGACTCATTAGTAAGTTCATCAAAATCTATCTTTAGATAAATTGGTGCTAATACATTAGCTTTTGCAATACTAATGTGATTTATGTTGACCAACATGAAGATTACATCTGATTGGTTAATTTCATTTCAGCTATTGGGTGAGATTTGAGTCAATTTTACCTTAATTAGTAGCTTGTATAATTTCATGGCCTTAATTTTTTTTTAACTTTTGAATAATATAAGTTTCTATAACATCTTGTCCGTCCAACAGGGGATCTACTACTAAATTTATGCGTTAGTGGCTTTCATTTGACTTGAGACTTAATTGAATTACTATTGTGATGTTGTCATCGGTAGAGCAAAACTTGTGTATTAGTCTGTATCATTCATTTGTTGATAAGTTGTTTTCTTTTTTTGATTGTTTGGTCTATTTTTTTACAATTATTTTTTAACACCACATGTGAGATGGAAGGAAATAATCAAATTTCTTGAAACACATTTAATAACTCTCTGGTTAACCTGCAGAACATATTGCCCAAGGTTTTATGTCTATAGGTTATCCTACAGAACATATTGTCTCGGGTCTTATGTCTTTTTCCATGCCTCATTCTGCTTTGTTAGAAAAAGAACGTGAAATGCGAAATATTGAAATCCATAGACTTTTAAATGAAAACAAGAAATCAGTTGAAGAACAGATTACTTTGCAATATGAATTAGGTGCTGTTAGGGAGGAAATTTATCGCATGAATGTTATGGTAGCTGGTATTCAGGCTCGACGTGAAATTCACTCTAGAAAACTTATGGGAATGGGTTTGTATCTAATAGAAAAAATCTCAGCTATTGAACCTCTCAAATATGAGGTTAAACACCTTTGTCCTGAAGTTATATAAGACTTTGTATTGTCGAACATTATCACTCTAGCCACGTAGAGAGTGTCTCTTCTTGAGTAGAGAGATCATGTTTGATAGTACAAAGCCTCGTAACTTCAGTACAGAGGTGTTTAACCTCATTTTATGGATGTTCAATTGCTGGGATTTTCTCTATCAGCTTCAAACCTCTTTCCATAAGTTTTCTAGAGTGGATTTCATGTTGAGTTTGAATATCAGAGATGTGATGAAGTTCCTCTCTAGCAACATCTAATTCATGTTGTGAAACAATTCGTTCTTCAATTAGTTTTTTATTTTCATTCAAAAGTCTATAAATTTTAATATTATGCATGATGCATGTGGAAAGGCATAGTATCCGGGGCAATATGTTCTGCAGGGTAACCCGGAGAGTTATTAAATGCATTTCAAGGAATTTGATTACTTCCTTCCATTTCACACGTGATGTTAAAGAATAATTGCAAAAAATTAGACCAAGTCATCAAGAAAAAAAACAATGAAGACTAATATACAAGTTTACTGTACCGATGACAACGTCGCAATAGTATTCAATTAAGCCTTCTTTTGAGTCAAATGAAAGTCTTTAAAACCTTCTCATGGAGAATAAATTCTCAAAACTTTGAAATAGGACCTTTAATTGTTTATAATAGACTAATGCATAAGTTCAATATACAGTAGTACATCCTCTGGGCGGACAAGATGTTATAGAAACTTTTCTTGTTCAAAAGTAAAACAAAAAAATCAAGGCCATGAATTTATACAAGCTAATACTTAAGGTAAAACTGACTCAAATCTTACTCAATAGCTGAAATGAAATTAACCAATCAGATGTACTTTTTCATGTTGGTCAACATAAATCACATTAATATTGCGAAAATACAATTTCTCATCACTAAGTTGGAACATATATATTTCATTCAAAGTGGCAGCATGAGATAGTGCACAAGAAAAATGGTACTATAGACTAATCGTTCTAAGTGAACCCAAAATTTGATAATATTATTTACTCACCGCTAATTATTTTTTATACAATTGTTCGAATTTGATCCTTGATCAATGTGGCCTCTATCTCTATGATATCATAGCAACTGACTGCATTCAACTGTATAGTGACAGATTATGTCATGGACATTATTTGAAGCGAAGCCACTAGCAGATATAACTATGTAGGCCTCGGGAGATGCCCTTTGGAGTGAAGACTCATATTTTCACAAATATGATGAATTTTTTTATTCTTTTGGGATCATCTTTCGAAGAATCTTAAGGAGTTGAATAAATTTTCATTTGCCCTGCAAATATATCTTTTGTCATTGTTTAATTCAAAAGGTGAAATAGTTGGTACGTACCCAGCATGTACAATCTAATACATATATTGATTTTAATATTTGTAACTATATGATGTCAAGATAAGTAACAAAACTATGCTCTAAAATATGAATGTTGCTTTTGCAAAAAAAAAAAAAAAACTATTAAAAGAACCCTTTAGTTGAACATGTTGGGTTTTGCGGAGCGCGGCTTCCCTCTCTAGTTTATAATATGTTCATATGTATCATCAAATAATTGATCTGCTTGTAATTAAGTTGCAAATTTAGATCTCCAAAAAGCCTTATAAAGTACCTACACTCATTTAAAATATATNCTACACTCATTTAAAATATATAGTAAAGTAAGATTATGCCATTAATAAGTAAATTAAATTAGGTACCGTAGTTGAGAAAATTAATCTCTAAATGGTGGTAGGTAGGAAGGGCGGCTCAATAGTAAGACAAGTAAAGCTTTTTCTTTAGGCTCTCAAAATTTTGAGACCTCAAAATTTTAATAGTTAAGTTTATAATTTTATCTTTCGCTTACACAAAATTTAAGATTGTAAAATTAAAGTAGAAAATTTATGTATAAAATATAAAGAAAGAAAAAATTACCTACTTTCTAACAGAAATATTTTAGAATTTTGAGTTAAACTCTTTTAATCTTCGTATTAATAAATAAAAAATTTATAACAATATTCAAAATAATATATTCTAAATTAGGGGTGTGCAAATTAACAGTTAAATCAATATCTTGAACCGATAATTGAGTTATTGGACTAATGGTTTGAGTTATTGGTTTAACGGTTTGATTATCAATTTACTATCCCAAGTTATTGGGTTATTGGCTCGATTATCGGTTTGACCATTTTTTTTAACGGGTTAACCGATAATCCGATAATAATTTATTAAATTGTAATTTTAGTCGATGAAAAGTGAAAGGGATGATGTTTTAATTTAAATTAAAGTTTATATTTTAGTTGATCTAGTTCTATATACTTTTTCTCTTTTCACCTACTTTTTTCTAGGTAAACATACTTATGACTTATGAGATTTTTCATGTGAGATCTTATCAATTAACCCGATAATCGAACCAATAACGATCAATAACCGATTAATCAGTAACTGATAAATCTTCAATTGGCTAATGCTCAAGTTTCTGAGTTGGAGGCTGAAAATGTCAGGCTTAAGGGGGAAGTTTATGCAGCCCAAGCTGAAATCTCTTCTCTTAAAGATCGTCTCATTCATGAGCAGACCCTGCATAACAGTCGCATTGACAAACTCCTTTCCTTGATGGAAAAATCTTTGTTTCTTTTTGGTTGTTTTATTGAAATTCTCTTCTTATTCAATTTCTTTTGTTGTTAATTCCATCACTTCTTCTGGTTGTGTGCTATTGTAAATTTCAATGCTATATGGTTGATCATGGTACTAGTGTCTCTTATTGATATTTTATTGTTATATGTCTGATTTTATGCATTTTAGATGACTCATATCATCTCTTCTTTTTGTTCTCTTATTGATTTAAGTTGTTCTGATCAGTGTTTTTCCAGTGGCTTTGGGTTTTTAAATTTCTCTACAATTGTTAGATCTTGCTGACTTAAGTCTTTTCAATGATGTCAAAAGGGGGAAGGGAAATTTTGAGAAGATTAATGTGTTTGTCATCATCAAAAAGGGAGAATTTGTTGCATACTCATATTATTGTTTTGATGATTGACAAAAGTGTTCCAGGAAGGTGTGACACGATAAAATGGACCAGGTACAATCTTCTGTATAGTACACTGATGTGGATAGCTAGGTATTATTCCTGATGTACATGTGGCATATGTTCACTTTAGTCAACATGAGATGCAAATAGAGTACAGGTGACGTGTGGCAACTTTAAAGGAATCCTTGTGCAACACTTAAAAGGAAAACACAGTTGGACTTCAACAAGGAAACAAACACTGAAGAATCTTATTTGAAGAGAACAAGGAAAGGAGAAATCAGCTTTCTTTTGGCGTGAAAAAAAGAAAACCTAATGAGAAGGGAGGCAGCTAATAGAGACTTATAGATAGGGCCCTATAGCTGAGAATTTTCTTTCTTCTTCTAATGACAGTTGAGTATTTTGCAACAAGAAAGATAAAGATTTTTTCTTTAACAAACTGTCAAACATTGTGGGAGAAAGTTATCGTGATTTTTGTTCTTACGTGAGAAGAAGGTTTCTAACTCGATTTGTGCGTTGAGAAATCGTGTTACTGGTAGAGATAATTAGTGGAGTTCTGAGGTGTTAGTCCCTTTGATTGCAGAGTTGTAATCTAAAACTTGCTCGTTGTTGAATGAAATCCTATGAGATAGGTCGTGTTTTTGCTACTCCCTTGAACAAGGAGGTTTTTTATGTTATATTTGTGTGTTCTTTACTGTTGTTTCTTGTGTGTGTGATTTAGTTGAACCAGGTTCAATATCGCAGACTACTGATGGTGATTTCATGAAGCTTCTAAAAGATATATAACTACTTAATCTATCTCAATTTACGTGATTAATTTTTGAATTTCAAGAGTCAAATAAGTTATTTTCTTCATTTCAATAATATTTGTCTAGTTTTAACTTGACACAAGATTTAAGAAAATAAAGAATATTTTTAAATATTGTGATCTTAAACTAAAATTATATTGAATACACCAAAATACCTTTTAATTTGTGATCTTAAACATGTCACGTGAAAAATAAGAATTAAAGAATTACCAAAAATTTAAAAAAAAAATCGAAACAAACTACAAAAGAAAGAAAAAATAAATAAATTGAGACGGAGAGAGTTTTTTTTTTTACCACAACTTTCTTGTAAAAATTAAAATTGTCAATAGTTTTGACTTATGCTAGTACTTTTCACATACTTTCGAAATTAGAAAAATGTGTTTGAGTATATTTTGATTACTTTCCCGACATTCAAGCTTCTTATTCGATACCTTAGTACCATATACTATCTAGCTGTTGAAATGTTATTCCTTGAGCGTACTTCATCATGGCCCAATTCTGTATTGACATTGACCTCCTTTTAGTCCTTTTCCTAAATTCTAATTAATGAAACCACTTTTACGTACTTTCCTTTTTCTTTCTTCAAAAAAAAAATATTTTATCTCTGAAAAATAACCTCAAAGTTGCGTCAAAATCAATGAGTCGCTTTTTGAAACAAAATTTGGTGACCCATCCCACTTCATGATAAGCCAAGACAAGCCACTAGCGGCTCGTTTTGTACGAGGGTTAAGGAATAAATAAATTATTTTGAAATAATTAATTTTGAATTTAATTATTTTGAGATTGTTATCTCATCTTCAATGAGAGATAAGAAATAAATAATTTTGGGACTAATTTTTGAATGAGTTTATTTCACATTTGATTGGGATAAAATTTCGAAATAAATTATCCCGGATTTAGTTATCTCACCCTCAATGTGAGATACAAATAATACTATAATTCCGGAATAACTAATTTTGTGATAAGTTATCCCGAGATTTTATTCCAACTAAACATGGGATAAACTCATTCAAAAATTAATTTCGAAATTATTTTATCCCTTATCTCTCATTGAGGGTGAGATAATAATCTCGGAATAACAAAATCCGGATTATTATCCCGACATAACTTATTTTCCAACCAAACGACCCAGTAGCATTATACATAAATATCTAATGCCCTACCAAAACAAATTACTCCATCATAATAATATATTTATTTGTTTGTTTTTAAAGATCATGTCTTCCTCTCAATTTTCACCATCCATGGCTCCAGACGGAATATTGTTTTCTGGGAATGATGATGGGATGATGTCGATGATGTTTCCTGGAGATCATAGTTTTGCTGTCCATGGCCAAATTATGTTGGTTTTACTTGTACTACTCTCTACCATTTTTCTACTGTCTATGATTTTAATGTTGTGTATGAAGTATTTACATCTTAATTGTACTACTGCCAAGTCCAACAAGAGTCCATTGGAGGAGGTGGTAATTACATCGACCTATATATCCTCCGATATTTCCCATGCCAAGTAACACGGTGTATCGCCATCTAGGTAAGATTGATAAAGCACGTACAAGTTTAGAATTTAAATATCTTATGAATTTAGAAATCAGTGTAACTCATTGAATCCGTCACTTTGTTTGAATTTTGCGTTCATAATTTAATATATATTTTTAGTAATTTCAATGTGGTTTACTCAAATACATCTAGGTCTAGAACAAAAATTATGCATTCAAATGAACCGATATCTATAGTACAATTTGTTCTTAATTAGTGCTATTCTAGAATCAATTGATTTTACTCTAGCTTTTAATGATCTAGAGTGTTTTTTATCAGTAGATTTGATTCTTAATTAAGAAAAAACGTTCTATTCTATCTTTGTATAAACAGATAAGAGTAGTTCCTTTTTCTCTATTTTTTGGTTGGTTCTTCTCTTGCTTTAGAATTTTGAATTCTCCCTCTTTACTGGCTGAATTTCACAAAAATAGTTTAATCGGTCCAGAAAAATAAAGAGAAAATAAAAGTGGTATTTTGTTTGAAAAAAAAAACAAGAGGAATGCGTTTAGCTTGAATTAATTTTCAAATATTATTTGCTTCACGCCGCTTCATTTAAGCTAATATATAATTCACGCTGTAGTATTACGTTTAATAAACTATTTTAAGGCAAATAACGACTGAATTAATGTAATATATGCGAGATTATTCTTAATCTCCAGGATATTAACTGATTTACTCACAGTTTGTAATTTTGTTAGGCTAGTGGGCAATTTGTACTTCTTTTTTGTGTTTCAAGTGTCGAATTGCTTGGCTAAAAATATTGGGTTTGGTTTCTTAAATATGATTACGTTGCCATTCAAATTAAATTTAATGTCATCAGATATTTCTCAAAACCTTTCATCTGCACAGGCCCTTTTCTTTTTTCTCCAGACTTCTGATTATTATAAGATCAGAATTAATTCTTTACATAAAAACACCATTGGCGGCCGTCATCCATCAAATTAATACTAAGAAAATTGTATCCAATTGTTCAATCGTTTGACAACTAAAGTCCACGTTGTAAAAGATAAAGGAATTCTCGAAATTCATTAGGTAGACCTGAGTTTCTTGAAAAATGAGACTCCAAAATTATCACTATTAATGATTCCTAATCCAAAAATAATGCACAACTTTTTAAAATCAATTTCTAACCATCAACAAATATATACGAATAAACTTTCCCTCAAACTCCTTGACATTATCCTGACACACATTTGATATTATTGGATATTGATGAATTGAAATTTATTAATATTTTCTAAGAAAGTATTGTTAATCTCAAAAAGGTACTTAAATTGAAAAAGTGATCAATTACACCTATCAATACATACTAAAGTTTAATGGTACAAAATTGGAAGTTATAAAATGATCTTAAAAACAAGCGGCCCATTAGCTCAGTTGGTTAGAGCGTCGTGCTAATAACGCGAAGGTCGCAGGTTCGAGACCTGCATGGGCCAACAATTTTTTTTTCCGCTTTGGCTGGAGTGAGTGCATGAAACCCTATCAGTTGATACTACATAAAATTAGTGGATCTTCAAATCTGATGCATTTTTTAAAATTCTTTTTTAGTTTCAAATTAAAAAAAAATCACATTTGACATATGTCTGTAAATGATATATTGGAAATCCATATTGGTACTTATTACATTTTCACTATTTCTTTGTGCAAATCAGTATAAGTTTTAGTTGATGCAATCATTTGGGGGGTTTATTGATCGCTTATCCTTTCAGGATTACTTGTTGAATTTTGAAAGATTCTTAAAATTGGCATATATAAGCTTAGTTAAATTAATCAGGGGTATATGAAATGTAGTTTTTTCTAAAAATACTTTAGGAAGATCCAGAGTACGCTTGAAGTTAATTAGATGAAATAGTAATCACAAAAAAAGAACTGCTCAGATGATAAGGACTCTCAGGTAAAGGGATGAAAGCTCCTCGGAGAGATTTTTTTTTTTTTTAAAAGTGAGATGAAACATATGGTTTCGTAATGCTGGTGGTTCGTCCATTTGGCCCAAAGACATATACACTGTTTCTTTAGTCAGAGAATTTCCCAATGATCATTGAATTATTTTCAATGTATGGACTTGGTATCATTTCATTTTTAGCCCGATTATTTCAAAAAGAAATGCCACATTTTTATATCGTAAGTTTTTAATTTTAATGTTTTTATTTTATGTTTAACAACACTTTGTTATAAGAATCATGATCACATGTCTCAAAAATTATTTTTACTATGTTATTCACACATAATTTTGTTTAAGCTAACAAAATTCAAAAAACCTATTTATATTTGTAAATTTTATATCCGGACAAAGTAAGACATATGATTCAAAGGGAGTATTAATGTTAAGATACTATATATCCATATCGGCGGAGTTATAATTCTGTCTACGAGTTTGGCAGAGCATAATAAATTTTGTTCAAATTTTATATTTGTATTGTAAAATTTTCACCGATGAGTAGAATAACCTTCCTTTTTTTATTTAATTTTTTATATTTGTATTAAAGTTTGACTAATTCAGATTCGCGATCGGATAAGACCCATTCCGAAATAGTACTTCCTACTAAGATTTTTTTCTACATCAGAGCTTGAAACGAAAACTTCTAATTAAAGAAGAAGCAACATTATCTACTGTACCACGTTCTTAGACAGTAGAACAATATTCTTCGGCCATGTATTTTTTTTTTTTTAAATGCATAAAAACATTCAATAAGCTTTGTTCACACAGATATGTTTTTGTTTCTGGCACTTGGTATTGGTGAAGAGTCCATATAATTAAGAGCCAAAATGTGTGTGTATATATATTATAAGAAAGATTCGTGCTGACAATCTTGGAATTACAACTTCAGAAGTGAAGTCTACCATACCATGTGGTTTAACATTTTGTCCTTTCCTATACAATACAAACATCCTCTTCTGATTCTAGAAATGCTAGCTCTTCCAATTATCAAGGGCTCGAGCAACAAAATCTGTCTTTCTAATAATATAATTGTTTTTTTTCGTTCTTGAAGTAGCTGCTTCGAAAGATGAATTTTGTAGCTTAGTATCATATATACTTCCTTCGTTTATTTTTGCTTGTCATGTTTCGCTTC
>JACEIK010001297.1:42355-74449 GCA_018107945.1 Datura stramonium
AAAATTTTTAAATTTGTCTGAACCTATAAGTAATACCCCACCTCCTCTTCCCGCCAAACAAACAGTAGTCCAAAGCTAGGACTGGAAATAAGTAAATATTTTTAGTGGTAATTAAAAATTATGAAAATGTGTTGGCAAACAGAAAAAACATGGTCTGAAAAGATTCGCAGAAACACACCATTCAGAGAAGTCAACCCCGACACAAGTTTTGTTTTCTCTTCCATTTAGACTCTGTATCACGAACCAAGTTAATTTTTTATTTTATTTTAATTGCTAGGTATATTAAAAATAGTTGTTTCAAAATATTTGTTAGTTTCAAATTTAAAAAAAATCATTGATCATATTTTCTTCAATTCTACTCTTAGCACTTAAAGTCATTCTAAAATGTGAAAAGAATTATTATTGTATGCTTCCAAAAAATTAATAGAGTTACATTAGTCAAATTACCGTTCCTATTAATTTTTCCTTAATGAATGTGCAAATTTTATCCTAACAATTAAAATAAAAATGAGAAAGTATTATTTATTATCATCCCTTCGTCTCAAATTGTATGTCATAATTATATTTTACTCATTCTTTGAAACATATTAGTTAAAAAAATTTAAAATTATTTTATACTTTATTGGTATTTAAAAATAATTATAATATCATCTCATAATTGAAGTGTAAATAATTTTTAAAAATAATTAATTTTATCAAAAATTTCAAAAAAATAATAATAATTTAATGAAATCACGAATAATTTGAGATGGGGAAGTACATATAATAAGGCCAGGGATATGTGTGCCTATTAATGCGGATCTAGGTATTCTTTGAGAATGAGCATATTTGTCGTATTTCCTCTTTTTTAATTTATTTTGATCATCCCAATCAAGTTTGAAATAATTATATGATCATCATCTTGCCCATCTTTGATGTATGTGATGATGATGTTGTTGTTGTTGTATGTTTACATGTTGCATGTGGATATAATACACATCCATAAACATTACCCAAAGAAAATATATCACCGCCAAACAAACAATCAATTTAATTTTAATATTTATAAATTAAAGTGAGAATGTAGGTCACGTTACTTTACTATAATTAATATCTTTTGAAATATTTTTAAAATAGCAGTTTAAATAATACTTATAGCAGATTGATTTAAAATCATGTAATGGGTGAGGAAGTTAGTCAGGGTGTCCTACAAGTTCATGCTCCTTAAAAGGATTGAACATTATGACAAATCAGTAACTCTTTGTGTATCTGCCTCCTCCTCTGTCAAAGAATACAAGCATAGTTAATTGTTAAGGTTGATCTGACAGCTAAATTGAAGACTTATTTTAATGATTATATTGTTGGTCCCTCCTAGTCAACCTTCATAAAGGACAGAAATATATTGTATAATGTTTCTATAGCACATGAGTTGGTCAAGATGTACAATCAAGGTGGATATTAGGAAGGTCTGTGATTCAATTGAATAGCTCTTCCTAAAGATGGTGTGATTATAGTTTGGTAATGGAGTGTGTAACCGCTGTCCAGTATTTCTTGTTGACTAATGGTGGTTTTACTCCTCAATTTAAGGAGAAAAGGGGCCTAAATCAGAGAGATTCCATGTCTTCATATTTATTTGTACTGGTCATGGAGTACTTGCATTAAACCCTCCAACAACTTAAAGATAATCCTCAGTTTAATTAACACCAAGATATGACAAGTTGGGTTATTGAAGAATCGAATCGAATCGAATCAAAACATACAGTTTGCAGGATTATTGAATTATGTTTCACTAATCAGATAATCTAATCACATACAAAAATGAACTACACCGTATAAAGTCATAATTTAAAATCGAACCTTGTTATAGTTGTTCCAACTCTTTCCGAAGAAGAAGTCCTCACACGAATCTTCTAGGAATTTTCAAGCAGGAAGAAGAAGAAATTTCTATGTATGTTGTTTTTTCTGTTCACGTCGAAAAACACATAAGCACCCCTCTTATTTAAAGAAGGCAACACACCGATCCAGGAGAAGTTCTACCTGTGGTGTCTTTTCGTCCTTTTAATTTTATTAATACATAGGAAGTTGTCGGTTCATAAATGCTTGCCTACTATAGAAAAAATGATCACCAGAATTAATTGTTGGTCTTCTAGACTTCTCTTATATAGTGGCAGATTGCAGCTTGTCAAAAGTGTGCTCATTGAGATGTAAACTTATTGGGTACAAATTTTGTTGTTGCCAAAGAAGATTTTGGTTGAATGCAAATTTAAGTATTTAATCAAATAAATTTCATAACATAATTCTGAAGTTTGAGTTGTGATAACTAGAGATAAAGAATAAAAGTTAAGAGATGAAGTTGGTTTGATCTATAAAAAAACCTATTCTACTAAATTCATAAGCATCGTCTTTATTGGCAATTTTCATATTTCCTTTTTCTTTAAAATAAAAATGAAAATTGGTCAAAATATTTATTGKGTATTCATATTTGATTCATAAAGTTCATTTCTTTTCTTGAATGGAGTGTATTAGAGTTAAATAGTACTTATAAAAACAGCTACCTAATGTCATTTCTAATGTATAATCTAGGGTAAGTGCACATAGTTAATTTGAGGACCTCTATTTGACTTACAACAGATACACACATATAAATCTATGTCACACTTATAAAATTGAAGTTGAAAAAATTGTCATACATATAAAGGATTTGAAGTTTATAATATTTATTTGTGCAGGCAAACTTTATACATACATACATATATTATTATGTATATATCCTTTGATTAAATATCAGTTTTTAAAAAGTATAAGATTAAATCAAATTGAATTTAAATATCTATTAATTTATTTACTCAGTTTGATTCGATTTTTAATTTAAATTAATTTTTAACCAAATCGTGATATATATACACACACTTATATATAACATATACACTAATAATAATAATATATTATGTATATTTTGATCATATTGACAAACTAATTGACCTACATTATATATCTTATAACTTTCCTGACAATTAAATACTCACTCCCGTTTCAAAATAAGTAGCACTGATGGCTACGAGCTCAAGTTTTGCCTATAACCTTCAGAAGATGGCCCAACCGATTCGGGTCGGAAAATGGTATTGTGGAGAAGAAAGAAGGCGCGCTCAAACGTAGCCTTCGTCCTCTTTCATCTTTCATCGGCTCTCCACCTTTAGCGGATTTGTACAGACGGCCATTCCATTTCTGTTGATAAAGCAGAGAAAAAACTCATACACGTAAGTGTAATTTGTATATCTATAAGGAGTGGTTTACACTATGCGTGACCATTTCAACGGCCACCATTCTTCCTTCATCATCAATCTACATTTGTTCTTCGCGTAAACAAAGAGAAAACTGAACCCATCAATGTCCCCTTTTTTTCTTTTCTTTTCTTTTCTTTCTTCTTCTTCCAAGAGAAAATGTAAAAAATTTGGCGTGAAAAAAATAATAATAATAAGGACCCAGAATTGTTAAAGCCCAAAACAACCTGCAGCACCATTGTTTGCTCTATTTTCCCTTTGTTTCAACGGTGGTGTTTGCGGGTAAGCTTTTCTTAATGTTTTTTGTCTGCCTTTTTGTTAGTGAGTAACCCATTGATTTTCTTCTTCCTTTCTGGGTGATACTCTATGTTTTGTTAATTGAGGGAATATGCAACATAACATTTTTGCAACGATGCGTAGTTTGAATATGATGGAAGGATGTAAGGGAACACAAGTTTATGCTTTTAATCCATCTGGGAAAACCAGAACAACTGGTTACGGTGGTGGGGGTGGAGGAAGTGCCGGTGAGAAATTTCTTCAACACCTCCAAGAGAGGGTCACTTCTGTTAAATCAAAGTCCAATAGGAATTACCAAGCTTTGCAACCCAAAGATAACGTGAAATCTGCTGTTTTAGCTGAAGCCTTAGCCAGTTATGGCTCTCCCCAAACTGATCTCATTGAACCCCAGATTGAGTCTTATCTGAAATCTGTCAATTTTGTGGAGACATTAGCTGATGTTTATCGTAGGATGGACAGTTGTCCTCAGTTTGAGATGTCAGGGATGTATCTTGAACAATGTGCCATATTTAAGGGGTTATCAGATCCTAAATTATTTAGGAGGTGCCTAAAGTCGGGCAGAGAACATGCTGTTGACGTGCATTCTAAGGTTGTGCTTTCGGCGTGGTTGAGGTTCGATAGAAGAGAGGACGAGCTTATTGGTGTATCGGCCATGGATTGTTGTGGGCGAAGCATTGAATGCCCGAGGAGTTCTTTGGTGTCAGGGTATAATCCAGAATCAGCTACTGATCCTTGTACATTTCACCAGAGACCTATACAAAATGAGGGTACTGAAATTACTGTTGGAGATGAGGAATGCTCAACATCAATTAGTCATGATCATGAGGATGATTATGATATGTCATTTTGCATTGGGGATGAGGAGATCCGCTGTAGGAGATTTAATATGGCTTCACTTTCGAGGCCATTTGAAGCCATGCTGTATGATGGCTTCATGGAATCACGAAGGGAGAAAGTAAATTTTTCACAGAATGGGATTTCTGCAAAGGGGATGAAAGCTGCTGAGATGTTCAGCAGAACAAGGAGTGTGGAATCTTTTGATCCAGACACTGTCTTAGAGCTTCTTTCATTGGCCAACAAGTTCTGTTGCATTGAAATGAAGTTTGCTTGTGATGCTTATTTAGCATCATTGGTTTCTGATATGGATAGCGCTATGTTACTTATTGAATATGGGCTGGAGGAGACTGCATATGTTCTGGTGGCAGCTTGCTTGCAGGTGCTACTGAGGGAACTTCCAAATTCAATGCTCAACCCCAACGTGTCAAGGCTCTTCTGCAGTTCAGAAGGTAAGGAAAGACTAGCTTCTGCAGGGCATGCTTCTTTCTTGCTGTACTATTTTCTGACTCAAACAGCTATGGAGGAGGACATGAAATCAAACACAACTGTAATGCTATTGGAAAGACTGGGAGAATGTTCAAACATAGGCTGGCAGAAACAGCTTGCATTCCACCAGCTAGGCTGTGTGATGCTTGAAAGAAAAGAGTATAAAGATGCTCAGAAATGGTTTGAGGCAGCTCTTGAAGCTGGCCATGTTTATTCCTTAGCTGGCATTGCCAGAGCCAAGTACAAACGCGGCCATATGTACAAGGCATATAAGTTAATGAACTCCCTCATATCTGATTGTACACCTTCTGGGTGGATGTATCAGGAGCGATCCCTGTATTGTCGCGGCAAAGAAAAGATGATGGACCTGAGTACCGCTACTGAATTGGATCCAACCCTTTCTTATCCATACAAATACAGAGCTGTTTCAATGGTTCAGGAGAACAGAATAGAGGCAGCCATTTCTGAGATAAACAGAATAATTGGTTTCAAGATCTCTCCTGACTGCCTTGAGCTTCGTGCTTGGTTCTTAATTGCTCTGGAGGACTATGAAGGAGCTTTAAGGGATGTCAGAGCACTGTTAACTTTGGATCCCCAGTACGTGATGTTCCATGGGAAATTGCAAGGTGATAAATTGGTGGAGCTGCTACGTCATACTGTTCAGCAGCGCAATCAGGCTGACTGCTGGATGCAACTGTATGACCGATGGTCCTGTGTAGATGATATTGGCTCCTTAGCTGTTGTTCACCACATGTTGGCCAATGACCCTGGGAAGAGTCTCTTACTGTTCAGGCAATCTCTCCTTCTTTTACGGTAAGTATATATCTAGCTTTTTTCGTCATTGGCAATCATTTCTGATCAGCTGCATGTTCCATTGCTGGCTGTCTCCATTGAGCCACTTTAAAAGAAACTTGAAGCTGTTAACATTTACATCAATTGATTAATCAAAAGACTTATTTCATCTTTTTCCTTTTTGTCTAAAGTGAGATACTTTTGTCTGGGTATTATGTTAAAACATTTTTCTTAATCATAACTCTCCATTCATCATAACAACTTTGCATCAGGCAGTTTTCTTCTCATGCATGAGTAGCTCAAGTTGAATACCTGGCTGGTGTTTAAGTAATGTTCTCATGAATTCTGTCAGACTGATTTGCAGTTCTATTACAGGTTGAACAGCCACAGAGCTGCAATGCGTAGTCTGAGAGAAGCCCGAAACCAAGCTACCTCTGAGCATGAAAGGCTAGTCTATGAAGGATGGATATTATATGACACAGGTTATCGGGAAGAAGCTATTTCTAAAGCTGAAGAGTCCATCTCAATCCAGAGATCATTTGAAGCCTTTTTCCTAAAAGCATATGTTTTATCAGAAACCAATTCAGATTCTGAGGCATCATCGTATGTAATAAAGCTGCTTGAAGAAGCTCTTAGATGCCCTTCAGATGGTCTTCGGAAAGGCCAGGTGAGTACTCCTTTCAGGAACATACAAATACATGATGTCTAATGAATCAGAATATTCACTCAAAAATTTACATACTTCTGCAGGCTCTGAGCAATCTGGCAAGTATCTATGTAGATGTTGATAAGCTAGACAATGCAATTGATTGCTACATGAATGCCTTGAATATTAAGCACACACGAGCCCATCAGGGCCTGGCACGTGTTTACCATCTCAAAAATCAGAGGAAAGCCGCATATGATGAGATGACAAAGTTGATTGAGAAGGCAAGCTACACTGCATCAGCTTATGAAAAGCGTTCTGAATACTGTGATCGTGAAATGGCAAAAAGTGATCTTAGAATGGCGACAAAGTTAGATCCCCTCAGGACATATCCATACAGATACAAAGCAGCTGGTAAGTTGCATCTTTTCATGCCATATGTAGTGAGTTGGAGTTCTTATTGATTGTGTCCTAGGCAGTCTGTTAGTTGCTTTTGTCCTATATAATGACATAGTTTGTGCATGCTAGTAAATGAGTTTTCATGTGTGGACTATAGGTTGGTATGACATATTAAAAAACAGAAAAGACATTTATAAAATCCACTTGAATTCTCTCCTTTAACATGTGTAATGACAAAAAGTTTACTTGGTCAACCAAATCTTTCTTCAGCTCCATGTATTCTTATGATTTCTTTGGGCGCACCGTTGTTTAATTTAAAAACGAACCTGTCTAGCCTGACCTAGTAACCGTGCCACAGAGTGGACATATTTAGTAGCGGAGAAGAAATTGTGTTTTAGCGTAAGGAATCGTGACATTAGCTTGTAGTTTCTAGGCTCTATTTTGGAGTCTAAGCTCAATGACAGATTTCAGTGTGGAAAAAGCTTTTTTCCTAGAAAGATCCAATATATGGAGTAGTGGTTACAGCTCAAGCATTTCTAAGCTGGATCTTGTTTTGAAATTTTTGTTAAAAGTAGTGGAAATCAGAAAACTGTTTTTTATGTGGCTTAGCAGGGTAGGTGTTCTAGAATGATACAGGTAAAAGTGATTGGACGAACCCTTTTTTTTGTTTTTTGTACTCTTTAATTTTCAACAACTGGATTAGGGTGCATCTACGCCTGTGGAGTCCAACTCGCAATTCCCAACGAAATCAAGCATGTTCAACTTGGACATAGCTTCAGTTTCATGTCAATTTCTGATGGGAGAAGCGACTAAAGTCACTTGTTTGTTTTACTTGAAAATAGGACTGATGTCTTAAGATATGATTGCTATTTCTTGGTTGCCAAACATAAATAAATTTTATTGCATCAGAATCTGAGAAAGAAATTGGAGACCAGATCTCCTTTTGGTTGGAATATTTTGTGTGCAACAGGGGTGAGTGTCATGCTAGCAAGTAAGATCATGCAAGAGATCATTTTGCTACTTGAAACCCTTATATCTCTTAATTGTTTAGTTGGCTTGGACTGGTTTACATCATTATCTGGTCAAGATTCATAGATAAATATCGATTTATTTAGCACCAAGCATTAGTGTGCTCTTCTTGGAAAGAGGAGGATTTTAACATGGAAATATGAGTCCTTTTTGATAATTCACTTTAGGAAGTTTGAAATTAAGCCCTGCTTATTTCCTACATGAGTCTTCTCTGTACAGTAAATGTCCTATGAAGCCTAAAGGTAGTTTTGATGAGTGAACCTACTTAGATTATCTCATTGCAATATTGCATGCTTCTCCTACCCCCACCCCTTCTTTGAATAAGCTTATTGCAGTGCAGAGACCCATATTTGTATGTCTATGAAGATACATGATATATACTAGAGAAGTAATATCAGAAGACTGTATTGTATTTTCAGTTCTAATGGATGACCATAAGGAAGCTGAGGCCATTTCAGAGCTAACAAAAGTCATAGCTTTCAAGCCCGACTTACACCTGCTCCATCTTCGAGCAGCTTTTCATGACTCGATGGGGGAGCCCACATCTACCATTCGAGATTGTGAAGCAGCCTTGTGTCTTGACTCTAGCCATGCAGATACACTTGAGCTTTATTCGAAAGCACGACAACGATCCAATGAACAACAATCAACGTGAAAGAGCAGATAACAGCATTAGCTTCTTCAGGATTGTTACTTTGTGGAGTCCGTCACTGACTCACTTCTGCCTAAATTCTTTTAAGGTGCACACAGGGCCAATACTAATTCATGTGATGATCCACTTCTTTATTGCTTAAAGGAATTCAGATGAGACTTCCAGTGACCACTATACATGGCAGAAACAAAAATTTTAAACGGAAAAAGAACTAGAAACCAAAATGGGGATCGGAGGAAAATACTGTGAAGATTAAAAACAAGTGAGGAAACTTGTAAATACAAATGCATTCTAACGCGAAATATTTGTGAACTTCATAGTGCAGAATGCTGCTGATTCTGTATGTAACATTGCAAAGATAGGGATCCTTCTATGTGTAGCTTCACAATTGAATCAAAATATGTACATTGATCTGCAGCTTGCTATGAATGTCTGGTACTCTGCTGAGTCGAGAGTTTTTCCAATCTGCTGAGACTCCTTGTTAATTTGTCTGTCCCTTTATGTTCTGAATTTATGCACATAGCTAGAGTATGTGTCCCAAAGAGGATGTACTTTATTTTATTAGCTTTTTGATTAGTAAAAATTGGTTCTCTTGGGTGACCTATGACTTAATTCTGAACAATTCAAAGTTGATACTTTTTAGCATAAATCCATGGAAACACCCACAGTTATGGCTACCTCGGATTGCCCACGCTAACATTTGAAGCTTATTTGCAATAATATTTCATTACGCAGTGCTATTACAACATCAATTACGTTAAAGTTTTATATGGAAGAACACGTAGAAAAAGAAGAAGAAGAAAATAAAGAAGGAAACCATCCAAGAAAATTAAATCTTATCTTATTAAATGGACCTCTATGCGTGTAATTCACTAAATAGGTATAAATAATTGATTTCGAACTTAACAATTTAGAGTTTATTGCAGCTCTAATACGTGACCATACCAAGACTTAATTTGTTGCTTGTGGATGGGTTGGCTTTGTTCTGGCACTTGATCCATTCACTAATGGGATTTGGGAAGAATATAGTGTAAGCGGACGTTGTTATGAAACCAAATATAATTGAGTTAGAATGAACCGGCAATTAGACATACTTTTGGAAAAAAAGTGAGTAATTTCTTAAAGGGCATACCCAAGCTAAAAACAACACTTATTTTGATACGGAGGAAAACCCAGATCTAAGTGCTAGTGGAGAAAACAACAATTAGTGGAGAAGATTCTAAAACCAAGTTTATTGGAGGAGACGACGAAGAAATGGGTCTAGATAAGAAAGTGCATCCAGATATGGAAATGAATACAAAGAATATACATCTTTTAGGTAACACAAACTCTGTTATCAGGTTCTTTGCCTCATTATTCTTTAACCCTTTTTGTTGCTCCAATAAGTAATTTGAGTCTGAGTTGTAGCCCAATCAAAATCTTGGCCAATACGTTTGTTGAGCACTAGAATTTCTTTAGTTTGTTATCTGACTCATAAATAATACTAATTTTCCTGTTAAATATTCTATTACTCATTACACCCATGTTTTAATATTATTTTTATTATTTTAAATGGTCTACACTAATTTATATGGGATAAACGCCCAAAAACAGGTTGCTTTGCTAATTCCTTAAATTCAATGTTCAAACACCCCATTCCTTAAACATTAAATAGGCCCTAATTCCACATAGAGAAAACAAAGAAAACACAAAGTGAACAGGAGTATTATGAACTCCTTCATACCACATGCAGACTTATAATGTAAAACATCCAACTTCAAAGCTTAATAGTCATACTGCAACAACTTTCATCTATGTTGAGAAAAGTCGATGAATCCTGCAAAAATAGTGTATTTTTGGAGGATATGACACTGTTGCGATAACAATTTGGAGAGTCCATGCAACAGACTTTCATGGCCTTTTATACTCTACAACAAACTTAACACCTTGAACTCCTTGGGTTTTTATTCCTACCACTCTTTTTAATCTGTGCTGATCCAAAATTCTGAAAAGAAGTCTATCAACGAGCTCATTGTATCTTCGATCGCTAGGGCATCACCGCACAGTATTTTAAACAGAAAATCACATACGCTGTGTTCCTTTCAAAGGAATATGCTGAGAACGTCTGAAGTTCGTTGTGTAAAAAATATTAAAGTTGATTTTTTGGATATCATAGATTTTTCAGTAAAGTTTCCACAATATCTACATATCTACATATTCTATAGAAGAAGATAAAGTTACTGGAATTTTCTTGCAGAGATATATCTAAAAGAACATCTAGAACAATCTGTAGACAAGTATAAATAGGGATGATCTTGTACATTTGTAATCAACCCAACCAAAATACAAAAAATCCAAATCAAAAAAATTCAAGAGAAGCCTTCTTCTATAACAAAGTTCTCCTATCCAAAAATCTTCCTTCTCCTTTCATAAGCTTCCTTTTCTTTAGTTGAATCTTCCTATTCTAGTTAACGATCTTGAACTAGCAAAAGGTATGCTCGATTTATACTTTCTTCTGATACTCTCCACAGGTTGCCTCTCGGAATCCTACCGGAAAGTTAATTAAAAGATAGGTTCAAGAAAGTAAGAAATGTGAGGCTCATATTCTGGTAGCAGATCTAAATTGAAATTAATTGTTGGAAGCAAATTTGATTAGCTATAAGGCATTTGAGATTCCCATGGAGCATGTCTGCAACATACATGGGAATGTATCTTGAATCTTATTAGTGTCATGTGTCAAAAAATGCACATCTTTCCAAGAACTTTTCCTTCTAAGAGATTGCTGTTGAGGGCTAAAACTTCCAAAATGCAATATATTCAGCTGAAATACATCAGGTTTTAGGCCACTTAGTTTATTTTGGAAAGTATTTTTCTGATGATGGCATTATTTGACATATCAAGCAATTGGAGCTGATCTATTCATAATATATTCTGCATTATTTTAGTCGAGACGTGTCTTCATGAGCCAATGCTAGAGAGTCCCAAATTTCTTTGGCGCTAGTGCATACTGAGATTTTATTGTACTTGTCAATTTCCACACTAAAATATTAACTTTTGATTGCTTTTGCATTTTTATTCCATCATCCTAAAATCTGCAGCATCAAATTCCTCTTCAATTTTTGTTCCTCTTGTGCTGTCAGATTTGGTTTCAGTGGAAACTATCAGTCCTCTCATTGTGATTTGTAAAATCTGATACTCCTTAGATTTAAGATAAATTCCTATGATTCTTTCACATACTATAATGTTGACCATTAAATAGAGGAGGTTTGACGCTTGAATGAGCCTCTGATAGTGTTAGTTCTAAAGTCATTGGGGGAGGGGGGGGTGTCTCCAGCAATTTCACCTTAGAATTTTAACAAAGTTTTCTACCAATATGGAACAGTGATAGGCTCTGCTCCTGGTGTTTAAACATAGTTTCTGGACTGATAAAATAGCAAGAAAACGTACACAAGATATTTATACACTTGATCATTAGGGCTGAATGAATGTAAGCGCAATTACGCCCCAGTAGGATTACAAGCTCAAATTCATAAAATATTGAGCCAAAATAGACTACTCCCTCTGAAACACTGAAACACAACAGGGGAGTGAATTGTATGTATAGTTTTAGAATATTAGTATACTTGTGGTCGACTATTGACAACAACCAGTCGACCACCTTGCAGATTAGAAGAGAAAATAGAGAACAAATAATTAATAAGGTAAAGAAAGTAAAGTATAAATGACACGAGTGTTTTATACTAGTTTGAATTACCAATGTGGTTCCTAGTCCAGCTCTCTTGGATTACAAGGGTTCCTTTAGAGCCTTAAATATGTCTTGAGTACAGAGATGATGTTGATATGCTACAACGAGTTCCTTGATCTGTACAGGTTCCAATTTACAGTTGATCACAACCTCTACTTGTATAACTTTCTATTCTCTCTTTTTCTTTTCTTTTCTTTTCACTAGTAACTTATAAAGAGTACAATGCGTTTACAAGATGAAAGAGTAACTAATGTTTTTGCTCAAGCGAAGTTGTACAACTTTCTTCATTCAACCCCGTCTTCTTATATAGAGTGTCTTGATTGTTGTTGGTGCTTGAGTTGATGTTGATGATCAATTTCTTTTATCTTTTTCAGGATGCTCTAAAGTAACCGTAGGAATGTGACTTCAATCAAGGTGAATATATTTGTCCTAGATTGAGATTTTCTTGATTGCATTTCCATCTTGTCTTCTTGGTTTCTTCTTCTAATCGCATCTATTAATTTGCTTCCATATGAGGGTTGGATCTGGTCTCTTGACTTCCAGTCACAGTAATGTGTGATTAGCAATCTTCTCTGATTACTTTTTCTTGTCACGTTAGTTTATTTACTCTCATTTGAGGGTTGAATCTAGAGTATTAATTTCCATTCATAGTGATGTATGATTAACAACCTTCTCAGAATTTTAACATGGGTCTTCAGTTGATGAAATTTTCCTCCTTGATTCTTGCAATCAATTGATATCGTTGGATATGCTTCTCGCTTGATTTTTTCCATTTTCTTCTGCGAGTCTTTTCATTTTTGTCTATATGAACAATTCAAGTAAATTTTAGGTCATCACTAAAATTAGACTAACAATCATCCCCTTTTTTATGATAACAATCAATAAAGGAGTAGTGTTCATTTTACTTCTCTGACTGAAGTGAGTAGCAGATAATAGACGAGTCCCTCTTTCCTGTATCAATAATTGGTCCCCTTGTACACTTGTATTGATTGTACTAGGGCAGAGTAAAAAATTACACCTACATGATCACTATCCTGTCTCCCACTTTGACATTATTAAAAAGGAATAATAACACATAACAAGCTAGATAAAGACAGAAATAAGGAGTTAAAACAATATTCCAACAGATGTAATGGGGAAATAACCAATCCCCCCACAACACCACAAGGTAAACATGATAATTCAGCAAAAAAGATATACAAAAAATAACTGAAGAATTCAAAAGAAACAGGAGCAGTTAGGAAGAGAGTCTAGCGCTTGGCGAGAAAGTATTTAAGAGTGTTAATAACTCTTTCAGAGAATTAATGGTAGGATTTTTCAACGTTTTTGGAGAGAGTGGAGTAGGAGTTTTGAACAGCAACTGCAAGCTCCGTAATGGAAGTCCCAGTCCCTTGAACAACAGAGTTGACTTTCTGAAGTAGCTTGTTCACAAACCTAACTCCTTCACGCTGAATGATGTCAACAGATTTCTTCAATTTACCAACATCAGTGATGGTTCCTTTTGAGAGAGTGATTACTGTATCTAAGGACTCCTGAACCTTCTGTAGGCCACCTTCTACTGCAGCTAAGGTGTGTTTTATTTCCACTACTTCCTTCATCAAATCAGGGACGAAAAGTTTCTGGGCCTTTTTCTTTAGCTACTGGCTCTTTCTTTGCTTTTGAAATGGTCTTCTTTGACCACTTTCCATCAACAAGTAAATATCCCATTCTAGCAAAAGCTCGTGTGTCATAGGTTGAGTTGATTTTCTTGGCCTTGTGGTCAGAAAGATCACATAGGAGGCTTTTAAGACGCAGGAGATCAACATGCCATAGGGAAGACTAGTCATTGCACAAGAGTCTTCAACACGTTCAACCATGTAACCTAGGATCCATTCTACCCAATTCAACCTATGCTTCTTAACTAGGTAATACATAATAAAAATATCCTCGCCTGAGATAGTACTGAGAGAGCATTTTCGAGGAAGAAGAGCAGTAGAGCAATGATGTGGGCTAAAATCCTATTTTCAAAACACAGAGTAGACAGACTAAAATTCAGAATATTTGATCCAGGTTCAACAACAAACAGCTTTGCTTCATCAAGAGTTACTTCAAAGTCATCAGGCCAACCATTATTCATAAAAGGAATATTCCAGAGAACTTCATACAAAAAATATTTTCAAAGAGATAGTCGTTAAGGACGATTCGAGTACCTAGAACCAAGGTTTCTAAGTCAATGTTGTCTTTAGAAACCCTGAGATTAGCATAAAATATTCTCACCACTTCTTCAAATATCTCGTTATCGCAGAGTTGAAATAATAGAGACAGTTCCTGAACTTTGAAAAATGAACTTATAGAGCAATGAGATTCCTCCAGTTGTTCCAGATAAATAACTCTTCCTAAAGCAATGGGCCTGATTTTAAAAGCAGCGAACTTCACCATTTCAGCAGATCCCAAAAAAAATTGCATGTCTTTACGCTCAAAATCTTCTAATTCTACTGACTTGATCTTTTTGTTTGTGTGTCCCTTAAAGAACTTAGACAAATCCTTGTTTTTTAGAAGTAGCTTTTGAGGATTCGATTTGCTCATCCTCGGAGGTATCAAAGGGGATGTCGAACGGAGAATCTATATCAATGGGGCTTTGTAACCTTTTTGACTGTCGAATGAGACTGACGGGATATTTGTCTTTCTCCATAGAGAATTTCAAAAAAAGGAATTTGTGATAAAAGGAGAAAGAGAAAAGTATGGAGGAGAAAGGAAGGAGCGATAAAGGTGGATGAAAAGGATAATGAGAATATAAAGAGGTGAGAGGGGGGAGATGAAGGGATTGAATGAGACAATAAAAGGATGTGAATTAAAGTGAGAAGACTTATCGAACATGAAAGTACAATCTAATAAAGGCAACCGTCAGATTCTTTTAAAAAAAATAATCTAAACAGATATGGAAAATAATTAATGAACAAGAAAAATTAATTATTTTGAAAAGGGGTGACCCCTAGGCTATTTCGAAGGTACAATCTTTCTTCCAAAAGTGGTTTTGTAAGAATATCTACTAGTTGATTTTCAGAATGAATAAATTATTTTTTAAAAAAAATCACCATTTTCAACTTTTTTTAAAAAAATTAAATGGCCATAGATGGCCTTATTCTATATCAACAAAAGAAGAGGTCCAGTACAAACTAAAAAATCAGGCCAGCCCAAGCAAAAATTGGCCCCCCAAAAAAAAACCCCAAAAAAAAAAAAAAAGGAAACAAAAGACTGTAAAGAAAGAAAAGGAAATTAGGCATACCCGACAATGTCTAGAAGTTTCCGCTCATCTTCTCCACTGAGACTGACCCTCCATCGAATCTTAGAATCGCTTAATCTTCTCTCAATACTGCTGGTATGTTCTCTTTGTCCGCTACTCCATGACTCCTCCTTGTCTCAAGAAGGTTATTCTACAAGTCACAGCCGTGGGGAGATGCATTTTAACAACCTCAGTCTCACAGTTGTTATGTCATCTTGTTCCCAGATCAGATCTGAAAAAGGCTCAAGTGATATAAGTAGGACTGAAGAAATTTTTAAGTCAGGGGAAGTAATGAGGCTCCAAAAATTGATAATTGCAATAGTAGGTGTTGTTCAAATATTCTGGAGAGTGTCGTTAGTGTTAGACATAATATTGTTGGCATCGGAATGGACAACTGGGGCCTGAAATATACCATCGGAAGAGCAATGGAAAAAATTCTTTCTTGATACTTACAGAGTGTGCGTAGTGTTACCCACATTCCTACTCAAATTAGTGGACAATCTTGTGGTTGTGACCCATGGATAAATGATAATTTTAAGAATTTTCCAGTCAAGAAGTTCCTTCTCAAATCGTATGATGGAAATTCTGAGATTCATGTTTTCTATTATGCATATCATTTTAAGTTAATTGTACTTCAAACTCGTCGTCTTCCAATGGGCAAAGGTTCACCAGGTAAAATTAAAAGGAAGGTCGGATATGGAGTCGTTATATGTGGCATTTCAGAACTGCGTATCCATCCATCTTTGTTGTTACACCAGGCTATTTTCAGAAAACTCATAAGATAGAGCCTTCATTTTATTGTTATATGCTTGCTGAAGCATTTTGAGACTCCTAAAGGTTCCGCAATGGACAACCAAATTGCACATTCTGAAATTGTGGGGATGATATCAGAACCCTTATGGTGTTAAGAGCATAGATTTTCGTATAGCGCAACAAGTTATGTTTCTTGTTGGAACAAAGATTGGCATCATGACTACATAGGAGATGTACAATGTAGAGACACTTTCATTTGAAAATTGCGAAGGTTGGTAGGTTGGTTATTGTTATCCAATAACTTTTCAGAATTTTGTGACAAATGAAAATACGACCGCAGACATGGTATGACTTACAAGTGTAGGGTGATATGTGGAGTCCTTGTTAGAAATTTGGCGGTACTACATATTCCAAACAAATGATCTATCATGATGACAGAGACATACAACTATATTGCAATTGACATTTATTTTGAAAAAGAGAAATCCCAAATTGCATTTCAGACAACAGAAAAGGAAATTAAGTTGGATATGCATAGTCCTTGTGGTAACTTTCCTACTGTTAAAACCAGGAATCTGGGAGGGATCCTCTGCATATTCAACTTAGCTAATGCAATTTCCTTCCATCGGAATGAAATTGGAAAGAAGGATGATAAAGCAAGTCTAGTTTTTGATCCAGGGGATTCAGAAAAGTTTCTCTTGTTAAGACTGTTATAAAGTTGTCAAGTGCAGATATCACCCTAGAAAATCCTTACTCTACTGGTTCTCAGATAGTTTTTAGTACCTCCTTTGAGTCAACCCCCTGCAACCTCCTTATTCTGAAAGCAACATTGTGGAAGAAGATGTAGTCTCATGGACATGGCTATTCACTGATTGTGCTCACAATGGCTCACATGTGGATGTTCCAAGGCTCTTTCGGGAGACAAGGGTGGTTGATCTTGGTATTATATATATATCTCAAACAATATCCTTTTGTATTGCAACCTTGTGTTGGACACAACTGTTGGATATGGTTGGAATGAAGGCGGAGATGGTTTCCTCAAAAAAGATGACAGAACAATCATGACTCTTGATCCGGGAGGATGGAATTTGGACCAGTTGATACTGATTGCCAACTCATAGTGAGCTTCTTAGATCATATAAAAGAACATCAATATATATTTTGAGGTCAATGACTTGCAACAAGTCCCGAGTCGGCCTTCAACAACAACCTTGAAGACAAGGTTGATTTCAAGCGGGAAGGATTGTTATGAACCCATATATAATTGTGAGCGTGTGGGTGGTAAATGACAACACACTCATATATATGTGTATGTATGTATATACACAGACAACCTTATGTGAAAAAAGGAAATGGAAATTTTGATAATTCTAAATAACTCTCTCTCCTCCCTCCTTCGTCTCTCTTCTTCTGTTATTCTTCTCTCTCTCTCTCCTATCCATTTAGAGGTAATTGGAGCTCAACTATGGAGTTCTAATTCTTTTATGATTCTTGATTGTAATCCTTCAGTTTAATTAATAAAGCTTTCAATTCAAGTCCAATTTCTCTTTTTTGTTAAGAATCACATTTTCACATTAGAAGTACATTACAAATCTTACCTTTACCTCAAAAGTAGAGAGATTGTTTTCTATAGACCCTAGACTCAAGGAAAAATAAATTAAAGCAATCTAGAAAAAAGATAAAGGATGCAAAAGCATAATAAAACATGTTGAACAGTAACTAGAGCAAACTAATATGATAATCAAATTACAAGAAACAACAGATAGTAAATATCTAAGAACAAGACACTACAAGAGTAATACTAAGACTACTAACATGGAAGGATTTGCTACACAACGCTCTACTACCTGCTAACCTACTACCTTAATCTGTATACTCCACAATCTCTTATCTAAGGTCATGTTCCCGGTAAGTTGAAATTGTGTTATGTCCTGTCTAATCACTTCTCCCCAATACTTTTCCGACCTACCTCTACCTCTCCTAAAATATTCTATCACCAATCTCACACCTCTGCATTGGAGCGTCCTGACATCTCCTCTTCACATGTTCGAACCGTCTCAACCTCGCTTTCTACATTTTGTCCTCCACTGAAGTCACTCTCACTTTGTCCCAGATATCCTCATATATCCTCATTTCTAATCCTATCTCTCCTAATATGCTCACATATCCATCGCAATATTTTTATTTTCGCAACTTTAATCTTCTGTAGATGAAAGTTCTTACACTCCGCCCATACAACATAGTTGGTAAAGGTACGCAGAACTGTACACTAAAAGCACTTTAGTTCACTCATTATGCAAATCAACATAGAAAACTAAGGAAACAATTCATTATGCAAGCCGACATATTAAGACTAAGAAATCAAAGTAACTGCCAAACTGCACAACAATTATGTAAATATTAATTGTAGTAGTTATACACTTATCAGGTTACTTAAAAAATAATTACGAATAAATCTTAATGATAAGTATTAAGATAATCTTGGATGGCAACAGGAAAAAAGTCTTCTTATAACCAAAGTTGACACCGTTGAAATTTTAGCAGATTTGTTCATTCTCCACTTTTGTGCAAATTTCACCTAAAGAAGAAGATAACAAGTCTCTAAAAGTAGCAGCAACTCTCTAATTAAATGTTACACTATATAAGGAGCACTAAATGAGGGATAGTTCCTTGTATCACTCAGTGCTTCTCTCATCACCCTTTGCCTCAAAGAATACAGAAATGCATCCAATTCAGCACCAAGGTCTTGATGAAATGAGAGCAATAGATTCAGATAATACTAACAAGCTCTCAGCCATACACAGCGACAGCTGTTCAGATCTCACCAATGACAGGTGAATTATGATGAATGATAGCCGAAAGAATGACTAATAAACTTTAAAGTAAAAGGTATATCAAACCATAAAAAGGCAGCCTGACACACGAATTGTCCTCGTACATGCAGGTTCACCCAAGGGAGTGTGACGTAAGCAGCTTATCCTAACACAAATAACAGTGCTGATTCTATGCCTTGAATCCGTGACCTATGGATCATATGAGACAACTTTACCATTGCTCCAAGGCTCCATTCTAATATTAAACCATAATTAGTAAAAATAACTTCTAGATACTTGATAATGGTTTATTATTGACTCTTGGAGTTAAATCAACTAAAAATAAATATTACCCCAAAAAGGACGGTTGACTGGAAGATGAATGAGAAATATCAGAAGATGCTTTTGGGCTTCAGATTACTATGCGTAGCGTAAGTAGGTTGAAAAAAGTAGGATTCAAACCTGCCCAGGCAAAGCTCAATCCAAGCTATATCTGCTTTAGTCCATTTGAAATTGACCAATTGAGACTCCCATCCCACTGTTACAAGCTATTTGATGCGTTATATTTGTTAGACAGAGAAATCGATCATTGACTACTTAAATGGGGTGGCTATTCAGTATTCACTAACACCTGTGATTCAAATCTTTAAGTTTGAGAAGGGAGGGATTGAGACTTGCAATTCCATCGGCATATCCTTACTTGAGCTTTAAGTTGAACCCCCACTGGAGAAATATAATCAACCATCAATTTCAAGCAAGGATGAGATTGTATCAACTTGAAATTACACATTCAACTGCAATTGGCAAGAGTTATGCAATTAGTCGATAACAAAAACGAAATGCATCATAATAAATCCTCTGTATACATGTAGGATTTGTTTGATTGTGTCAACATTTTCTATATATACAACCTACTATCATTCTGGAATAATGAGAGAGACGCCAATAACTTGTTCAAATTTTCAAATATGCGGATTTAACCAGATATTGGCTCCACTACTCTAGAAACTCTTGCACCTAATTGGTATTTAAACCTGTCCGCAGTAAGAGGATCGACACTCAAGAGTGCCTGTGTTGCAGATGTAGTAGTAAACATATATACTTTGAATGTGTTTCCTACCTCATCAAAAACCTCCAAAGAGCCTCATTCATACCACGCTATAGTGTGTGCACTCTTAATGCAGTATTAACCAAACAAAAAACTAGACTACACCAAATATTTTGCAACACATTTCTCCCCAATTTTTATTCTTTTTCTTTTTGCAATCAATCATATCATCTCAATGATGCTTCAGATTGTTTTGAAATAGCCATGAACTTGTAGATCACTTAAAGTAATTATTTTGACAAGTAAAATTATTCTCAGAATTGATGAATATTAAAATGAAATATCACAATGAACTAGCTTGAGACAATCCATATACATGAATTAATTCTACAATAATCCAAACAGTACGGGTAATAATTTTGGATTTCAGAATCCTTTCCCCATCTTTCCTAGCTCAAATAAGGAAAATGATATAGAAAACTGCAACTTTCTTCTTAAGGTATCAGTTTCAAATATTGTTAAAAAGAGGTAAAACTACCAATTCCATCCAAATGATGACAACAGAAGTTCCAAAACTAACAAAGACAAAATGAGACATCAAAGTAGTGAGAGCGACCAAGTAAAATTGCAAAAGTTAGAAAAGTAAATCCAAAACAAGAGTGCGTGCATATATAGCTCCAAAATAATCCGAAAGAAAATGGCTCACTATTGATTGGAGTCCTAAAAAGCAGGCAATCCTTTTTGGGGCTTTTCTGGAAGTGCTGCACTTTGGCTTTAACCCAACAACAACATACTCAGTGTAATCCCACAAGTGGGGTCTGGGGAGGGTAGAGTGTAAACAAACCTTACCCCTACCTTGTGAGGTAGAGAGGTTGTTCCCAATAGACCCTCGGCTCGAGAAAAACATTTCAAAAGGGCTACTTCCACATTTCAGCTTAAAGCTTAAGTGTAGGAAATTAATTTGAGTAGAAATATGTACCTGAGGTTTGTATCTAGGTTCGTTTGACAAAAGGATAGAGGACATTCTTGTATTGAGGATGGTCCCAATCCAAAGATTTCCATGATTTTTCACCCATTCTGATAAATTCAAGAGCTGGAGGAGCTGATGGCTGCCCATTTCGATGAGGAAGAGTAAATGGAAGTCTCTTCAGCTTCCGACATAATGAAACTGTTACACGCTGAATAGAACCACAAGTCATTCTTCCCTTGTATATGCTCTTGAGTTCTGGCAAGGCATGTAAATAAAGGATCTGCAACTTTGGTAGAACAACCTCATCATTGATGCTGTTGCTTTGATTTGAAGAAATAATACGCGATGAAGAGGCAGAGCTTGCGCACTGGTTAACTTTTTGTTCTTCATCCTCTGATATTATCTCTTCCATTTCCTCGCAGATGCTTACAGTAATTTCTGTCAGATTTAGGAGGTATTGCAGCAACCACCTAGGGATTAACTTCTTCATTTTATCACAGAATGAAACTTCAAGGCACCGGAGATGGGAAAAGGTTCCAACTGGAGGCAAAGCTTCTCCTAACTCCAACTTACAGAGACCACTGAATTTTTTTAAGCAATGCAAACCCAATCTCTCAAGAGTTTGGAGTGTGTTGCAAGTAGAAATGAATCCTTGATGTCTCATTGTTCTTTGACCCGTTGAGCTACAATTAGATAACCTAATTAAGAACTCTATATCATTGCATCTTCCAATTTTAATTACTCTCAAGTCTTTGGACTGAATCAGAGATGTAATAGCATCTAACAAGCTATTGCCCAAGGTGCGAAAATCACATTCCGAAATAAGTAACTCCTGAATGTTCAGTGGTAGAAGAGTCACAACTCGCCCTTCTTCTTCTATTTGGTCATCACGTAGCATCTCTATGTTGTCTCCAGTGAGAAGAAGATGCCTTAGAATCACCCGTTCACCATAAAAGATCAGTTCATAAGAAAGATGATCACTCTCCAAAATTGGGTTGAAAGAACTTTTCGGATCTAAAGCAATTACAAAGAAATTCGGCTTCCCGCAAGACTGTTGATATTTGACAAATCTATTAAAACTACAAACATCAATAAACTTCCCATTAAATACCTCTAGTTGTCTCATCCCCAGTAAGTCTTCTACTCGTACAACAAAAGGAATCGAGAGGAATTGAAGATTAGAGAGCGTAGCTAAAATATCTACAGCTGGTCTCTTAGATAGTGTCTTTGAAACTCTTTCATCTCTTGTCATGTCCAAGCATCTTAAATTAACTAAGCTATCTAAACCTTGGGGCACTTCCTGAATAATTGTGTGGAAAAGGTCCAACTCAATGAGGTTTTTGAGATTGTGCAATGGTGGCACAAATCTGAGTCCATAACAACGTCGCAGCAGCAAAGCGGAGAGACTTACTAGATTTGACACAGAATTAGGCAGCTGTTGTATTGCGGTGTAGCTTAAATCCAAAACACGTAGACCAGGCATCTGCACGAAAAAAGGATCAACAACTTGGCTCAAAATATGATTTCCTCGCAATAACAAAGTTGTAAGTCTCGGATGTACGTAGGATAAGGTCTGTGAAATTTTCCTTATATCATTATTCATCAAAGAAACCTTGTCCAAGTCCTCTGACCATTCTTGCTCCCCTGGTATTTCACCCAACTGTGCTCCTGCTCTTACCATCAACTTAAATCCATCTTTTGCAATTTGCAATGCCATCTCTCTCACTAAATCATGCATCCTCACACATCTAAATCCACTACCATTCACAACACTTTCTAGTAAGCACGCCCTTTCCAATTTGTTCAATACTGCATGGCGTTGGTCAAGTTCTGCTTTCCTGCTATTCCTTTTGACAAGCAACTCTTCCACAATGAAAAGGCGAACCAATTCATCTCTCCTAATTTTATAGTCTTCAGGGTATAAGCAACAATAAAGAAAACACTTTTGTAGTCTTGGATCTCTCAATCGGTTATAACTACACTGGAGAATTGGAAACACCTCATTATTCATATTCTCCATCTGCATACAAGAGTCTGTGAATTCTTCAAACGCATCCCTCCACTCAAAAACATCATTCACTCCTCTCATACTTGCAGCCATAGTTATTATTCCCAATGGCAATCCATCACATTTCTTTGTCATTTTCTTTGCTATATCTTCTATTTCCACTGAGAGATCTCCCCATTGATCAAGTGTCTTCACAAATAGTTCCCATGATTCAGTCATTGAAAGAGTTGCTACTTTTACTTTCTTTTGGCAGCCAATCTTATCACACACCTCAGCCGATCGACTAGTTATGATTAGTTTACCTCCACCAATTTCCAGTGGAATTCCCACTTTTTTTACATCAAAAATATTCCATACATCATCCAATATGAGCACAAAGCTTTTCCTCCTCTTCAGACTCTGGAACAATTTTGCTGTCCTCTTCTTGTCGCCATCCTCAATTGAAAGGTCTAGACCCAGAATATTAGCGATGTTGTTTTGAATTTTAGTAATGTTAAAATCTTGTGATACAGTGATCCAATAAACATTACCAGAAAATCTTGATTCTTTGAGGAGATGGTCATGGATATGCATTGCAAGAGTGGTTTTCCCCACACCCCCCATACCATAAATGCCAATACTTGAAACTTCACTCAACAACATTAGCACCTTTCTTAGACTCTGCACAAATGCTTGACCTTTCAAGTTTGTCGTCACCAATGGTTGCATCTTCTCTTCATTTATATTAAGCAAGATCCCTTCAGAAAATTTACCTTGGTCTAGGAGATCTTCCACCTCTTTATGAATTTTATCAGCACGATTTGACAACCCTATGCGCGAAAGCCTGGAACTCTTTTGTACTTCTTGCTCAAAGCATTCAAATTCATGCTCCAGCTTTTGTACACTTCTCTGCCAATTCTCGACCTCTCTCTTCCGTTTCTTACCTGAATGGAGTTCTGCATCTTTTGCTTCAGCTATGACATCCTTACTACGACTTGTCAGCACTTTCAACTTACTTCTAACATTTTCTATTTTTTCTTCGAGTCCCATGAATGGATCCCATACTTTTTCTTTGAGGATTGATAATGCCTCAATCACCATGGTACTAACAAAACATAGCCAGAAAGAAAAGAGAGCACTTATTAGTACTTCAACCTTAAGGTGCTGGAAATTGGTATATTACAGAAAAATGTTAAAAAGGTAAAGCTCATCTTCCTATGATTTTCAATTATATTTAAAGTGAAATTAGCGTGTACTTATTTCTTAGCAAAATTTGAAAACAACGGAACTAAAATGCAACTAAATAGTTTTATTATCTTTTCTGCTCTTTCTCGTTATATGTTAATTATATAAAAAATGTTATGGAGGTTCTAATAAGAATCAAAATGATCAACTTTTTTCAATGAGAAAAAGCAATAATTTTGTTGAATAGAACTTATAGAAGTAGTGTTATGAAAGTGGCTGAATCTTTCAGCTTGCTTTATTATAATTAGGATAATAGTGAGGAGAAAAAGATCAGAATAAATAAGTAAAACAACAAAAAGGATAATCAGTATAATTACTGTTATCAATAACCTCTGATTTTCACTGGTGCAATGTGCAGTCCCCTAAAGATGCATAAATCAATTCTCGTTTACTAGTGTTTGCACAACACTTGACTGTGCAACAAAGTTTATATGTTTCAAAAAGATGTCCAGGAAAATTGGTTGTGTATGTATTGCCAACATCAAGAGTCAGGTTTAGGTACCTCATTCCACATCTGAAGAAGCTCTTTATTTAATAGAGAAGACTCCTTATTCATCTCAGTTTCTGACACAGGCTATTACTAAGATTAATTTGGTTCATGAACATGTGAGGTTAATTTTTTTCCAATAGTATAGCACAGACGATGGTGGATGAGTTGTACTTCAGTTATATAAAGGTATAGTTTAGATTCTAGTTACAAATCCAGTTTAGTACCCCCCTTTGCAGAAAGCCTCAACCTCTTTCCTGAGAACCGCTTCCTNTTCAGTTATATAAAGGTATAGTTTAGATTCTAGTTACAAATCCAGTTTAGTACTTCTGTGTACATGAAATTTACCCCTTCAACAATTTATGACGGTTCATCTTTATGTATACAACTGATTGTCACTTAATCAGAAATGAATAAAACAATGGTCAACTATTTTCATAAGAATCAAACTATTTTCTTCTATTCACTAAAGCTTCTACTACTAATAACAATCAGTATCTTCTAGTGCCTCTTCTTCTTGGGTTGTCTTATATTTTCCCCATATAGTTGCCAGATCCATTTGGTGACACGAATAAGCGACTAAAACACAAAAGCTAGATCTAGTGATTTGTGGGTAAAAATTACTATTTGCCTACCATAGTATAATATCATTGTGGTAAATGCACTCAACAGGATAGGTTGAAGCACAATAGAACAAAAGAGGTGACTTCGACCTAGATTTATTGAAGCTTAAAATAGATCAAAATTTATGGAGGTAGAGCGCAAGTGTATCTCTTCAGCAAAGATACAGGGGCGGAGCCAGCATACTAGTTATGAGTCTAGTAAAACTCAATAACTTTGGCTCAAACCTAGTATTTGTATAAAAATTTATCTGATATGTGCAAATAATCTATTCAGAACCCGGTAAGCAAAAAGAATTAGGGTTCAAAACCCATAACTTAAGATTCCTGGCTTCGCCTCTGCGCAGACATATATAGATAGAGAGAAAAATAGTAAATATATGAGCAGAAATGAATTGAAGAAAACAATGCTTGAGGCTACCTTCACGTCCTTGAAAGGCTACGTTCCTTCTTATCAGATTTGCTGGAAAAAGAAAAAACTTAAACAGTGAAACTTAGCTTTGCTATCTCTGCTCTGCATGAACAAAAACACAGTTACCAATTAATTCATCACAGGGAACTAATATAATAGGCAAAATAATTAAATGATTTTACCAATCAAAAGTAGAAAAAACTTCCATAGAGAACCATAATATATGAGACCTTTAACTAGGTTATGTATTTATTAAAGCATGGAAGATGCAGAGTTTAAACTAAATAGTATTTGGTAAAGGGAAAGTTCTGGAGGAGCTCTAAAATATTGAAAAATCTCCTCAATTATTGTGCCCATGCTAATTTTATATTGAACTCCAGGTCAACTCAATCTACATTGGTTAATTAATTAAAGTCTAACATCACGCTTCTATATGCTACTAGATGCATATGACCGTGAAAGCACGGCCCAACAAATTTGGATTGAAATTTGAATGTATTAGTAGTACTACTCGTTTTTACTTGTAAACAGAGAGTAAACTTCATTTGCTAAGTCCAGGTTGAAACAACTTAAAACTGGCAGAACGTAAATTAAAGTCAAAATCAGATAAATGACGTGTCACGCATTTTTTTGATAATACTAATTCACAATAAAAATAGAGTCAACACATAGGAAGCATGACAGAGAACACTTGGCTGATTTCTTGATTGCTTGGATAGCACAATTTATGTTTCTGGACAGTCCATGAAGCCAAAACACAGCACTGCAACCTCCAATGAAACAATAATTACACAAGTTAATAAACCATACAGGCTCCAACAGAAAACAAAGTGATTCAAGTCTACAACAAAGGAAAAGCAATAAATCTGAAGAGTACGTATAAAGTCTGGCTCTTCATATATCCATTTATCAGTTCCAGAATTTCAATTTCCCATATTAGTGCAGATAATACTAGTTAGTACCTTGACCAACTAAACTAACTTTTCCATGGAGTTACACTAGGAGTTGATAACTATTGCAGGCCCTGGGACCATAATAAAGATCTTCAAAGGCAATGTCCAAGTTTTCGTAATAAGGTCTTCACAAGGGCCCTCTCATGGCCTATGGAACAAATGCAGTAGAAATTGAACTAATGTCTAATAGTGATAATTCTTTTTGAACGAATAGTGGTATCAGAAGTAGAAAAAATAGTCAAATTAATGCATAATCAAAATATACGCAATGATGTCTCATTTTCTAAATTTAACATAAAACTTGCAACAATATCAGTTAAAACATTTACCTTTTTTCATATATTCACATTACCTATAATTACAATAACAAATTTAAAACTTGATGATGGAACTGTTTCGCATTTTCAGCTTGTAAAATTTTTGAGCAGCTATCACAACAAAATCTAAGTATTTGGTTTCTCCTCTCAAATGAAGCATCAGATTTTTATTATGTTCATTTTTGATAACCGTGGTGTTCGGATCAGCTTGTGTGCACCTCCACTAATTTCATGGAATACCTATCACCTCCCACCAAAAACAGGTATCAAGTAACTTTATCCATCAAGATTAGAAAGGATGAGAAAAGATCACCTAATATTTTCATCTCTGCTGGGATTTAAACCCAATGAAGCATCAGATTTTGGAGAACCCCAATCTATAACAACCTCTGATCCATTAGAGGTCTTAGAACTGCATTGAAAAAGTAGGAGTAGGGTAGTTCAACATGATGTTGCATAATTCACTCCCCTCCACATACTTAACAATATATTCCTCCACATGCTTTAAAAAGCTTGCTAGCTTTTCACTTTAATCTTTCTTGCTGACAAACTTAATGGAATTGCTAAAGTTTCAATCTAAATAAGCAAGTATAACAAAAGATACTTTCAAAAAACAGGTCACCAGAAATGTTCAACAGCAATAACTGTCAAATACAGGAGATTTGATTGAACAGAAGAGCCACCAAGTCCAAACAAGCTCTTATTTTCTTTTATAAGCACAGAGCTCATATGTATAACAACACAAAAGAAACCCAATGGTTTATTCCTTTTTTCCAGAAAATAATAAACTCTCTTCACGCTCTCAAAGAAGGTGAAAAACACCCATTGTGCCCATGTTCAATAGACATGCACATTTTTTTACACAGGTCAAGTATTCAATAGGTCACACCTTTAGTTAAAGAAACCGAACGAAAATCCTTGACAAGTTTAAGAGGCCACATGTATTCCGCCAAGATAAAATGGATGGTTAAAGGAAAAACCAATTCAGATAAAACACATGGTTAATGGGAAAACCAAAAGAATCAAAACGAGGTACAAAGTGAAAAGCATTAATAAGTACATCAATGCTATAGAATTAAAGAGGGGCAAAAATCTAGCCTTGGCCAAATAGTACATTCTTCACCATGTAAAGGAAGGGAGCACATATGTAGGATATGCATTGTTTTCCAAGGCAAGAGCATGTACAGAATTATCATTCGCGACCTCTCCAAATTTGCTAAGTCCAAGTTCAGTAGCATGGACTCCACCTGTGATAAATATTGATGCAATTCCAGCTGCATTTGCACCTTTGATATCATGGTGGAGGGAGTCCCCTACGGCAATACAATCGCAGGCATCCACAGCAGCCATTTCCATAGCTGATTTGTATATTATCTTATCAGGTTTACCCATCCATTTTACTTCACCACCAAATTTTTCATATGTGGCTGCCAATGTTCCAGGCATAACACGCAGAGCCCTTGCTTCAACAGTTACGAAATCAGGATTTGCTACTACCATGGGAATTTTCTTAGCAGCACACTGATCCAGTATCTTCTCAAGGTCATCAAGATTCATGGGAAGTACGGCACCAGAAGAAAGCCCCAAGGCTTCAGTTCCATGAGCCAAAATAAAATCAGCTTCCTGAACAGTTTCCACAACTTCTAGTCCGAGGCCCTCAAGAGATATAGCACCTCTGTCACTCCAAGTCATGTGAATACATGATCTTCCTATGGAGGCAAACCAAGCGTCATCTCTCCTTTGAAGATACTGATGTGTTAACTCTCCACTGGTGATGGCACCAATAAAGAGTGATGGATCAAATCCAAGGCTCCTCAATTTTTCCAGGGTTATAGATGCTCTTCTTGAAGAATTACTAATGATTACCATCTTTGCACCAGAAGTTGCCAACTTTTCCAAGGTTGAAATGGCACCAGGATAAGGTTGTTTCCCATCGTGTAGCACACCAAACTGATCTAGAAACCATGCCTTGAACCGACGACTTTCAGCAAGCTGTTGAATTCCATTCAAAGTTTGGAATTTTAACTCATTTGGGTTTGATGATTGAACTGATAAGCATCTTCCGATCATGGTTTGACCCTTCTCTGTGTGTGAAATTTGCGATTTAGGCTCTTGATTTCTTTTGTTGTTCTTTTTGTCCAATTGCGCGATTGTTTATTCAGTATACCAAAATTAAAGACATAAAATTGGTCTAAAATCTGCAATATATAGTTTAAAAGATAAAATTATAGGCAAAACATGCAATCTAGTAGAATAACAATGAAATAGAAGTTAAAGGCTGAGAAGTCCATCATGTTATTGCTTTGTATCACTTTTAATTTATGTAAGTCTCACGAAATTAATACCCAAAGCCTAGATATTTATGACTTTTTAGCTTGAACGGAAAGACAAAAACATTGTGTTAACCATTACACCATATGCCTTATGTGCATATATGGAACTAATGCACAACAGTTTGGATATCCAGCCCTTAACTTGACACGTGAATTAAGAGAAAAGGAACAAAAAAGGTCTGTAACTATCATTTGATCTTACCACTACTGTTCTTTTGGAAGGGAGATAAGAGACTTGACAAGAGATTTTTCCTTTAGCTTATCACATGTGTTATCTAACTGCACAAAGTTGATTCCATTATCATTAACAAAATTCACATGTATAAGAATCACGCATTTCAAACTTCTCTTCCCAGAATCAAATCAAATGGCTACAGGAAAGTAAAACAGTGCCATATTACATTTAGGTAGTCAAAAGAGTAGAGTCTATAAACAGAGGTTCTCGTAATAGAAGGATTCTACATAGAGAGTGCACGTTTTCAGAAAAATATTCACTGACACAGTTATTCACAAAGTATTTATTTTTTTTGCACAGACACTGCAAATTGTAGACTAACTCATCTTCTTTGAGAAGTAGACAATCAATTCATATCCAAGTTGTTCCCAAAAACGACATAGTAATTTACGACACAACCAATATATCACTAAATGCATTCAAACTTCAATACACTCGAATACTCGTGGAGGTAGAGAGGTTGTTTCCGAAAAATCTTCAGCTCAGGTGCAGCAAATTAAGTAGTTATGAAAACGAAAAACTGCAAGAAAGGAAACATGGTAACTAATAAGGAAAGTAGTATAAAGCATCCAGAAAACGAGTAGTAACAACAACTTAATGCGATAACCAAAACACAATGGACAAAGGTTGGCAACAGATATCAAAAAACAAGAAACTACATGAATAAAGCTAATACTATGATAGGCACGTTGCTCTAGACTATCACCAAGCCTAATCCCGTCGAAAAGCAAAACAACATTCAACTACTTACTAACCTTCTACCCAAATCTGTAACTTCCATACCCTCTTATCTGAAGTCATGTCCTGGGTAAGCTGAAGTTGCACCATTTTCTGTCTAATCATCTCTCCCCAATACTTCTTTAGCCTACCTCTACCTTTCCTCATGCCCACTTTATCCAACCTCTCACACCTTCTCACTGTGGCAACCGTGCATACCTCTTCACATGCCAAAACCATCTCAATCTCAACATCAATAATATCAATAAATACACTTTAAAAAAGAGTAAATACTATCTCAATTAAATCATAAAGCGAAAGAAACCCAAAATTCCAAATCTGATGGACTTGAATTGAGAAAACTACCCCGAACAATAGATTTTGAGTAATCAAAATAACTCCACTTCTCAATCTCTCTTCGCCTCTAAGTTTCTTCTCCAATTTAACTTGTGACACCAATCCTCCTATTACAGTAAACGAATAAGGTAAAAGTAGAAACCTACATATTGTAAAGATTTAAAATGGTTTTATCTGGAATAATATAGATAGTATCATAAGAAAAAGGAAGCTTAACAAACAGAGGATCAAGAGGAAAAGTCAAATCAACTAATTGAATCTTTCCTTGAAAACCCATAAATTCGTAAAGGGGAAATCTGAAGGGAACTTGAAAAGGGAAAAAAGGAGCAGAAGCCGAAAGGGGAAAATGGACAGAAGATTTAGGCAAAATATTAAGAAGAGCAAACCTAAACCTGAAAGGATGAAAAATACTCTCGAGTAAGGACCTCAATTCACTCTTCTATATAGTAGAAATATATATATATCACAACAAACGTTCACATCAGCTATGAGATTTTAGAGAGAACTAGACAGAACTTGAAAGCAATTCACAAAGACATGATACCAAATACAAAATAAGATGTAGAACATAAATAAAGCTCAAAAATAACTCACTGAATCACTGTAGACTCTAACCCATTGTAGATGTCATAGAGGTCCTCTGACACTTCATCCATTAACTAACATTTAAATCTTTTCCAGTTTCATGTGTGTTATTACAAAACAAATAAACGATAGGAACCCAACTGCTTCTATATCAGATTATAGATATTATTCTCTACGGATTCCGAAATTAAGACCAACAAATTACTGTCGACTAAAGCTGAATGTTTAAATTATGAAACTTAACTCACAAAAACGAATTAAAAAATAAAAAATAAAAATGCATGCAACACTCACCGGAGATACATAAAAGTCGAGAGAATTAACGAGAGTATACACAAAGTATAATACAAAATTCACAAGTTTTATATCAGTAAATAAATAATCATTAGATTAGGTTACAAAGGTTGACCTGAAATTGGAAAGAGGGAAGACAACAATAAGAAATTTGAGCGCAAAAACTTGGAAGGAAAGCTTACCTGCGTCACACGGATGAGAAGCTTTTGAATTGGCTGTTTGCAATGAGTTCTACAAAGTTTTGCTGCGTCTGTTCTTCGGGGATGAGAAAGAAAATCCAAAATATTTCTCACGGTCCATCTTAACCACTGATCACACAATTACCGTTTTGCCCTTATATGAAGTCCGTTTTTCTAAAATGTCATTCATCATGGCTCTTCTCTATACTCTCTCCATCCAATTTGTGTAATTTTATTTTAATTGGGTGGAATGTATAAGAAATATAAAAATTTTGATAATTATTTTTAGAATAAATAAATTTTTAAGTAGATGAGTATTTTTGTGTACTTTTTGTTAAATAGATTTTCGCATTTTAAACATCTCAGGATATTATTTTGACACTTTTTGTTAACTTCGTTATGTGT
>JACEIK010001297.1:82301-106600 GCA_018107945.1 Datura stramonium
TATGTAGAATACCCAATGAAAAATAATTAATTAAAATATCAAAATAAAAAAGAATTATAAAGAGTGGGATAAAGATAATATGAAGATACTTATACTTCATATCAATATACAAAACAAATAAAATAAACAAATGACACTCACAAATATTATTGCAAAATTATGAATTTATATTCACAAAAGTGATAATGCTAGATAGTTGATGATATAATAACAAAAATAAGGAACATAAAAATTATTAACTGATACATGATTATTTTTTTTAAAAAAATTGTGATAGAAATATATTGAATTGTAAAAATATAATGACAGTTGAAATATCAGTAAAATGATATAAAATAATGTTCCTAATAAAATATAACATTATTTTACATAATTAGTTATTTAAATATAAACCACGCACCGCACGAATACTTATACCAGTACTTAAAATAAAGAAAAGTTAGTCTAAAATTATGTCAAGTGTAAGCCTAAAAGAAAGTCACATAGTAGTTTTTAGGACAAAATTAGTTATTATTTTGAATTAGTTATGGTTTATGTCCCCCTAATGCCCATTGTCAAATTCATGATTTTTTTCATTGACTCGCTTTTTGTTATATTTTCTCTTAAAATGTAGTTCTTTCTATTCTTCCATATTTGTTGAGCAAAAGGACATTAGGTTTGAAGAATTTATTCATTAAGCCATTTTGGTTGGAATGATACATATCGAGTTGTTGAATAGGGAAAGATCTCCTCCAGTAACACTTGATACAGTAATCCTTGATGGTATTGCAGGATACTTTCACGTGTTAACAAAAAAAATTTAAAGATCAATATATTACTTTGCATTCTAAGTATTTACTTATTATTTTAATTTTTTTAAGAAAAAGTCCATTTTGAAAGATCTATCGTTGCCACTTCCAACATTGGGATACCAGTTAAAACTCCATTACCTGCATCCTTGTGGTTTTTTATGTCAACGTTCTAACACAATATGGTCACATGTTATAATTTTAAGTTTCTCACAAATAATGTTTTGCGGAATTTATTTCTTAAATTTTTTTACCTGGAGTGATGATGCATATGGAGTTCTTCTAATACATTGAATGTGTGTCGTATACAAATTAACAAATCTTTTAAAAATTAAGTCCGAGAATAAATTATGAAAATCTTCAAATAATAGTAAATGAGCTATTTTCCTCCATCTACAATAGCACAACAACATAAGCGACATAACTATTATTTAAGATATGTGTCCATATGTTAGTCCTCTACATATTGAGCAATTAAATTAGTAATAATTGAGTTGAGAGCACCCAATTATAGCAAAGAGAAGTTGTAGGAAGGGCTAACTATGTTTTACACAACTTTTAGTTTGGGCTATTCATTGAAGGAGATTTTCATTGACTTTTACTCTAAGTTTCCTTTATATGTGATTTTCTATAGCTTTCGTTTGTATGCTTTCATAACTTTTATTGAATGCAATTTTACTTTGCCAATAGTGATTAATTCTCAATCTTTACATTGAAAGTGTTTAGTTTGTGATATTGATCCTTGATCTAATGCCTTTATTATAATTGTTAAGGTGGTCATGAGGGGAATGTATTATCATCCTATCCACATAAGGTGGTTGTGGGGGAAACTAGTCACCAAGAACTAAAAATGATGGTTATGAAATTTTTTGATCACCTCAAAATTCTAGATTTATTGGTTGAGCAATATTATATGATCTTACACCTATATTATATGAATCAAAATGTTTATCAAATATTTTCATGAGTTGAAATATATAAGAGCTACCATGTTACATTATCAACTATCTTTTTGGAGGTTGAATCTCAAAAATAGTTAATAAATACATCTTAAAATGCAAGAAACGTATGTGATAATGTAATTTTTACCTCATAATTTGATTCATTTTGGATGTTTTTGTTTGATAAATACAAAACTAATACTAATTATTAGTACCAAGATATCATTTGACAAGCTTGCACCAAGGTTCTACGCTGCTATAAACGCTACTTGTGTTTTCAAGAGACAATGCCTTCTGAAATATGGATTTCCTTTGTATTTATTGGAGAAAGGGTCACCTGAGGTAGTTGAGACCTATTTGTAATTAGTGAAAGATTAGAGGACTAAAGGATAATTAATAGAGTTAGTTATATGAAGTTGTTAGGCGGTTAGAAGATAATTTGGTAGTTGTAACAATATAAAGCACTAATCAGTGCTCATAATTAAGCAAGTGAAAATTTCCAGAATTATGGCTTCATTTTCTTCTTCTACATCTTCATTCTTCTTCTTACTATAATTCTCAAATCAATCTGTAACTAATGAGATTTAACATGGTATCAGAGCCTGCTTGATCACTAAGTAGTTTTAATTTCTAGTTCTATTTGCAAGAAACTGATCGGAGAAAGAAATTGATAAAGAGCAATCATAGCAGCAGTCGATAACGAGTTGCCAGAAAAGCTGAGTCACAATCATCCTCTATATCTCAATTCGATTGATAATCCAGGAGCAATTCTGATTTCAATTCAGCTAACTGGAGTTGAGAACTATCCTGTATGGAGTCGCGCGATGAGAATTGCGATCTTAATCCGGAACAAGCTAGGTTTCATAGAAGGCACATGCAGGAAGAAGCATATGGACCAAATCTGGCAGATCTGTGGGAGAGGTGTAACGCTATTGTTTTGTTCCTGGATCATAAACTGTGTATTGAAGGAATTGCTAGGTGGAATTGTTTACTCATCAAATACTACAGCAGTATGGAGTGATCTGAAGGAGAGATTTGATAAAATTGACGGATCTCGAATCTTTCAGTTACATAAAGAAATCGCGACTATCACTCAAGGTACCAATTCAATCTCAGTGTATTTCTCTATATTAAGAGACCTGTAGGTTGAATTTGATAGAATAACTCTAGTTCCAAGTTGTGAGTGTGAAAAGTCGAGGGAATTGTAGCTTTCATGCGTAATCAAAAGTTGCTGCAGTTTTTAATGGGACTTAATAGTACATATGAACAAGTAAGAGGACAGATTCTTATGACGATACCTCTGCCTTCTTTGAATAAGGCGTATTCTATGTTAATTGAGAGAGAGATTCAAAGGAGTATAACTCAAAGCTACAAAAATGATAGTCACATGGAAGTGAATGAACTCATGACAATTAAACATGGTTCAGATTCAATGTATAAGTAGAAGAAATCATATAATTCTAGATATGATCCAAATGCTTATTGTGATCATTATAAACGTAAGGGACGTACCAAGGCAATCTATTATAGATTAGTTGGATATCCACCAGACTTTAAAAGGAAGAAGAAAGAAGGCTATCATAATAATTATATTGAGAAAGGGAATCATTACACTGCTCATAGTGTTGTGAGAGAGAATGTGAATTATCATGGTTGTGGAAGGGAAGCTCTTGGTGAGAATATGAATTATCATGGCTATGGAAGAGGAAACTCAGGAAGATCTGACTATGGAGGAAGTTCCAACAATCAACAATGTTATGGAAGAGGTATGACATATAATAATGAGCAATATAGTCAAATATTGCAGATGCTTGGTAGGACAAATTTGCAGGGAGGCAAGGATATGGCTGCAACTGCTTCACAGATTAGTAATCCTGGTGGATCAACACAAACAATCAACACTAGTACTTCAGCAGGTAATATTACTGCTTGTTCAGTAGTAGATGTTAGTCAAGATGATCGGGTAGTATTCTAGAGCTACTAATTATATGACTCTCTATGAGAGACTACTTGAACATAAACAACAACTGCAACATACAGAGAAGGTGCATCTACCTAATGGAAATACTACTGTTGTAACACACACTGGATCATGTCACATGACTAAGCATGATAAACTGAGAAATGTGCTTCTAATTCCATATTTTAAGTTCAATCTTTTTTCAGTCTAAAAAATCTCTAGGTATTTACAATGTGCAGTTTGTTTCTTCACTGATTTCTTTACCTTCCAGGACCTTTACAGTGGGCAGGTGAAGGTGATTGGTAAAGAAAATGATGGACTCTACCTCTTGCCTACGCACACACCATGTAAAGAAAAGCAATAATCAGTTCATTCTCTAACTGCTCAGGATAGTACCAGTTCTACAGATTCTCAGATTTCTCTTTGGCACAAGAGGCTAGAACACACTTCATCGAATGTCTTAGCAATATATTTTCCTATTCTTCTAAACAATGTTCTCTAGAAATACATAATTTCACTATTTGTCCCTTAGCTAAGCAACATAGATTACCTTTTCCTCAAAGTGTTTTTATCTCTTCTAGTCCATTTCAGTTGTTGCATGTAGATATTTGGGGTCCTTTTAAAACTCCTACATATGATGGTAATAAATCTTTTATCACTATTGTTGATTACTGTACAAGGATGCTATGGATTTTTCTTATCAAATTGAAGAGTGATATTTTTGTTATATTATAGATCTTCTTTAATTTTGTGAAAAATCAGTTTGGAGTGACAGTTAAATCAATTAGAACTGACAATGGTACTGAATTTGTCAACACTGAGTGTCATAATATGTTTACCAGTCTGGAAATAATTCATCAAAGAACTTTCATTCATACTCCTCAGCAAAATGAAATTGCTAAAAGAAAACATAAACATATACTGGAAGTTGCTAGAGATCTTAAGTTTCAAGGGCATATTCCTATTAGATTTTGGGGTCACTATGTATTGGGAGCAACTCATATTATAAATAGATTGCCTACTATAGTGTTAAAAAGGAAATCTCCTCATAAAGTATTCCACAAAAGAAAGCCTTCCTTGGAGTATCTTAAAGTTCTTGGTTGTCTGTGTTTTACCAAGAACATGCTTATTGAAGACAAGTTTCAGCCAAGGAGTATTGTGGCTGTTCACATGGGGTATAGTGAAACAACAAAAGGATACATTCTTTACGATGTGAAGGATAGAACATTCTTCATCAGTAGAGATGTTATTTTCAGAGAGGAGTGTTTTCCATTCTCAGATTCTCATTCCTATACCTAGAGATTATTTCCTTCCACTATATCAGAAGATTTAGAGGATATCAGAGTATCTGCTGATACAAATAGATGTGATCCCTCTATTGATATTGCACTACCAGTTGAACAACATTTACAGATAATTCTTCAATTCGTACTGATCAAGTTATGCCACCATCAGTATTACCAGCACAAAGGAGATCACAGAGGGGGAGAAAGGCTCCTTTGTGGATGAAGGATTATGTGGCTACTGCTCATTTCAAGGATCTTACTTCTAAACCATTGTATGCTATTGATCAATATCTTGGATATGATCACATTTCTGATCATTATTAGTCTTATATTTCCTGCTTTGGTGCTGAAGTGGAGCCATCTACTTTTGAGGAGGCTTGTAAAGATCCTAGGTAGATTGAGGCTATGCAAGCTGAGATTTCAGCTCTTGAATCACATAGGACCTGGCAGGTAGTGTCCTCACCTTCTGGTAAGACCACTGTTGGTTGTAAGTGGATCTTTAAAATCAAGTACAAGACTAATGGGGAGGTAGAGAGATTCAAGGATAGGCTAGTGGCAAAGCGATTCACTCCAAAGGAAGGATTGGATTATCAGAAGACATTCTCAACTGTGGTGAAGATGGTCATTGTGAGAACTGTATTAGCTTTGGATGCTGCTGATAACTGGCATGTACATCAAATAGATGTGTACAATATTTTTCTTCATGGAGATTTTCTTGATGAAGTTTATATGGAACTTCCACAGGGATTCAAAATTCCAGTGGGATTTCATAGGCAGGGGGAGAGACCTGTGTGCAAGCTCATTAAATCCCTCTGTGGTTTGAAGCAAGCACCTAGGTCGTAGAATGTAAAACTCACTGAGGCCCTAGTCAGACTTGGTTTTGCTCAAAGTCAGTTAGACTATTCTTTATTCATCAAAAAATATGATTCTGCCTTGGTTATTATATTGGTGTATGTGGATGTTATGTTGATCACAGGTAGTGATATGAAACTGATTCAGGACACTAAAAAGACTCTGCAGGACACATTTAAGATGAAGGATTTGGGCGAACTCAAATATTTTCTTGGCATTGAATTTGCAAGATCACACAGAGGTATAGTTATGCACCAGAGAAAGTATGCTTTGGAAATTATTTCAGAGGCTGGATTAGGTGCTGCAAAACCAGTTTTCACACCTCTTGATCCAAGAAAGAAGTTAACTACTGAGGAGTATGATGATCTATGTGGCAAAGGGGGTGACGATCAGTTGTTGATAGATGCCAGCATAAACATAAGACTAGTTGGAAAACTTCTATACTTGACAGTTACCAAACTAGATATTTCATTTGCTATACAAACTCTAAGTCAATTCCTACACCAGCCAAAACAGTCACATCTCAATGCAGCACTCAAAGTAGTTAGATATATTAAAGGATAAGCAGGTCTGGGTATCTTGTTGTCCAGCAAAGGAGATAAGCAGTTGAAGGTGTATTGTGACTCAGACTGGGCAGCATGCCCACATACAAGGAGGTCAGTGACTGGGTTCCTAGTTAAATTGGGAGACTCACTCATCTCATGAAAGTCTAAGAAGCAAGGGACAGTTTTCAGAAGTTCAGCTGAAGCTGAATACAGAAGTATGGCTAATTCAGTGACTGAGACTATATGGATAGTAGAACTGTTCAAAGAATTAGGAGCTGAGGTATGCAAACCAGTGATTATACACAGTGATAGCAAATCAACAATTCAAATTGCTGCCAACCCTGTATTTCATGAGAAAACAAAACACATAGAGTTGAATTGTCATTTCATAAGGGAGAAAGTACAACAAGGAATGATCGAAACCAGGTACTTAAATACAAAGGAGCAAGAAGCAGAATTGTTAACCAAAGGGCTTCCTAGATCACAACATGAATATTTGTTATCCAAGTTTGGAGTGTTGAACCTTTTCACACCCACAAACTTGAGGGGGAGTATCGGAGAAAGGGTCACCTGAGATAGTTGAGACCTATTTGTAATTAGTGAAAGATTAGAGGACTAGAGGATAATTAATAGAGTTAGTTATATGAAGTTGTTAGGCAGTTAGAAGATATTTTGGTAGTTGTAACCATATAAAGCACTGATTAGTGCTCATAATGAAGCAAGTGAAAATTTTTAGAACTGTGTCTTCATCTTCTTCTTCTACTACATCTTCATTTTTCTTCTTACTATAATTCTCAAATCAATCTGTAACTGATGAGATTTAATAGTATTATTATTCCCACAAACTTTCTTTTCATTTTATCAAATACATGCACTTAGGAAAAAGCATTTTCCCTCCTGTTAAATGGGGTGAAAAGTTTCAAAATATTAGTTGGTTGACTATTTGACTATACTTCATTCACGCAATTCTTGTGCAAATACAAATAATGGACTCTTGCGCTCTTAAAATACGATATATATACATATGCTTCGAAATAATGTGTTTCATTATTGAAGTCCCTTTGCCAAGATATTGCTATATATCCATGTTTTTGTTAAGACAGATTAATGCAAACTAGGCTTCACGACTATTTTATGATGTTTGTTTAGCTTACAAGAATCTTCATTAAGGGGTTGAGTTGCATGAAGTCTTTACATGTGAGTTAAATAGGCATGGAGAGGAATGATACATTTCTTCTCCATTTTACAGTTGCAAGTTAGTTGTGGGAGCTATTAAATATATAAATTCTCATTGAGTCAGGTGATGCATATCTAGGATGCATATCTAGAGTGGATTAGAGCTACCATATATATATATGTAGTTTAATCTTGTTCTAAATATACAGAGTTCAAGTATTAAAGAAAAAAAGGTGTTCAAGTAGATGAAACAGATTATAAATTTTATTATTACATTATATTAGTACTAGTTAGTAACGAGTATATATTTGACTATGCAACTGTGTGATTATATGCTCAGTTGAGTTGGATAAATTTTAATTTTTCCAACGCTAAAAACATGAAGCACTCTTCTAAATATTTTTGGTAATCAGCATGTTGGGTTAGAAATGATAATGTAAACTGTTTTTGTTCAAATTTCAATATAGGTATACATATCAATATCTCTATCTATATATTATATTATATATCATATTGTTTTCATGTCCATTCTTCACTTGACAATTATTTAGCGCTATTATAATTTTTATAATTTAGTGCTATTTGTATTGTATTCCATTTAGTATGAAACAAATGTTAATTCAATATATTCAGCTCTCATAATAGTATTTTTAGGTGCAGCAAAAACTTAACATGTTTTTACAAAAGTCTATTATGATGGAGTGAGTGTTCTTTTATAAGTCTGTTCTCTCTCTCTCTTTCTTTTAAAATTATCTGCGTATTGCGCGGATAGGTATATTACTAAATTTGAAACTTTGCCAACAAGCTTTTTCCTTTATGATGTGCACACGAGTTGATCAATTGGAGCAGAAATGTGATTTCTTCGAAAGAAACAATTAGAGCGATGGTCAATTTCTAATTCGTGTTGATGGCAATTTGGCATGTGATTGTACCTATTTTAAATTTATTTATTACAGGGTGTTTTGCTGAGACAGAGCATGAGGAAGTGACTTTTCCGGAGATTAGCACCACCATTCTTGAGAAGATCTGTCAGTACTTCTACTGGTCCGTTCAATATGCAAGGTCCATATCTTCATTTATTTTAAACACAAGAAATTCTTCTGACGTACTACTATGTTTTGTCCTGTGTTGATTTCTTAATAATAGAATTCAGGTTCACCCTTTAATTCATAAGGACTTAAATCGGTTTCCAATATGAAATTTATGTATGAGCAAGGAGCCTACCTGACAATAGCATAGAAAAGCCACGATATCTGTATGCTGTATCCATGTTTTAGGCTTTCCAGGTGTTTCTGTTTTTGTAGTTTGTGGGCCCTTAGAGGAGCATTTGCATTGTTGTGTTCTTGATGTTCAATATTTTCGATAACATACATATTTTTTTTTGTTCCAAGAACTATAAGTTTAATTTAGTGCATAAATCAAATACATACCTATAGATTTTGAACATGATAATCTTACATAGAAACGCTACAGAGAACATATCTGAAGCGGTTGACATTATCACAGTAAGAAGCGGAAACAGAGAACATATCTGAAGCGGTTGACATTATCACAGTGAGAAGAAAAAACATTGGTAGAGAATTGGTTTTTACTTCCTTGCCCTAGCCTTACGTTACCATAGCCGTCAGCGATGGAAAAGGTGAAGAAAATATGTGGTAACGCTAATGGGTGGAGGGAAGACCAATTTATAGAGGTTAAATTCCGATACGTCCATCAAGTAACCGGTGTACGGACGAGATCTATTCTTCAATAAAAATATTAGTTATGGACTTTACATTAATTGGACCATAAATAAATAATAATTCTTATATTCTCCCACTTGGCCCAATAACCACATAACATTAATATATAATGACATAAACATTATTTGTGCATAGAATAAATCTCTTCTATAATATCCATTGTACATACCACAATCTGACAAAATAACTAATGCGAGTTATGGAGGTTATACATAATTTTATGCTATATACTCCCTTCCATATACTACTACATTAGCGTTCTATCATACTAGGTTCATAGACTATAAAACATATAACATTATGGTCCGCAATAATGTCTCATTGAGACTTATCCTGTAATGTCTCAAAACAATAATGTGTACACCATTATGGAAAATAGAAAATAGAAAATTCATTAATGTATATCAGAAATACGTAATTGAGCTCAGAGTGTCAAAACATCATAAATGCATCAATCATACGTACAACCAAGACCCATTCTTTGAACATGTTCTTTAAATGTCTTTGGTTGTAAGTCCTTCGTTAACGGATCTGCAATCATGAGATCAATTCTAATATTCTCAACTGACCTCCTTGACGGTAAAGTATTTTAATTTCATATATTTGACACCTTTGGAGTACTTATCGTTCTTGAAGAAGAATACTGCTGCAGTGTTATCACAATAAATTTTTAGCGACTTGGTAATAATGTCGACAATTCCAAGTCTTGAAATAAAATTTTGCAGCCATAATGCATGAATTGTGGCTTCAAAACATGCCTACAAATTATGTTTCCATTGTGGATGTAGCAATGACGGATTATTTAGCACTATTCCACGATATTGCTCCTTCAGCTAAGGGACAATTAACCAAATGTGGACTTTCTAGTGTCAACGCATCCAGAAAAATCTGAATCCGAGTATCTAAATACTTCCAAGTGATTGGATCTCCTATACATGAGCATATGATCCTTCGTTCCTTTCAAGTACCTCAAGACTTTCTTTGCAGCCTTCCAGTGACCTGGGTTACTTTGATATCTTAGCTTCCTAGCATTCCGACCGTAAAACTAATATCCGATCTTATGCAAGTTTGAATATACATCAAACTTCCAACAATGGAAGAGTAAAGTTTGACTCCATTTTTTTTGTTCCACATCATTCTTCGGGCATTGCATGAGACATAATTTATTTTCGTTTTGAATAGGAACAATTCTTGTTGAATAATTATTCATGCTAAATCTCTTTAGAACTCTTTTGATATATCCTCTCTGAGATAATACCAATAATCTTTGTGATCTATCACGAAATATTTCTATCCCTATCACATAGGAATGCCTCATTCATATCTTTCATTTCAAAGTTCATGGGGAGAAAGTTTTTCGTCTCACACAATATGCCTAAATCGTTAGCAGCAAGTAAAATATCATCAACATATAGGAATAAAAATATAAACTTGCTCTCATTAATCTTTGGATATATACACCGATCAATGCTAATCACTTTAAATCCAAAAGTATAACGATCCGGACGTCATTACGAGATGGTTAAAGGTATAGAACACAGAAAACTGGCTAAGGATGAGATAGGGAGGTTGTGAAATAAACTAAGTATAACACTATACATTTTGGGGAGCTACTAGTCCGGGTGTCACGACCCGAACATAGGTCCGGATCGAGATATGGGACAAAGAACTCCGAGAGGCTCCAAGTAAACCCATGACATGAACATGATATCTAAAATCAACATAATTAAGCGTAAGTATAACATACTCAATATAGCGGAAGTCTGGAAATATTATGACATTTAAATACATAACACATGGCTAAAACGTCATACATGATATGTCTAAAAAGCCTCTACTACTAACGAGTTGATGGGACAAGACCCAACTAACTCACTATAGTTTGAAATTGAGAATACTAAATACAACTGAAAAGAAGGGACCTCGAAAGACGAGGACTCACCAACTCTAGCTGGAAAGTGCTAATACTGCAGATCTGGCTAATGACGGGACTGATTCTGAATATCCGAGCCTGTATCATGAAATGATACAACATAGAGTATGCGGTTAGTACATGGACTATACTGAGTATGTAAGGTAAGTTAAACTATTAAGTAAATAAAATCATAAATCATACATATCATAAAACATAATCAAGATAAGATTCTGAGGGTATGACTTGCATGCTATCTTATGAAATCATGATCTGAATCGAATGGCCCATAGTTGAAAACTGATAATCATAAGTAAAACTGAACATTGGGTCAAACCTGCTGAATACATAGTATCATGACTGATGAACATTCATAATTGAAAATCATGAGGAACAATGGGAGACTCGTCGTATAACCGACATTACCACGATAGAGCTTACGTGGTCCCGACTATTACACTCAAGTGGGAAAAGCCGTCCAAGCCTTGCCAGGGCTAAGGACGCTACCATGATATCGATATCAAGTTGAAGGCTCCTTGGGGATAGGGGAATCTCACAAGGGAGGTCCCAAATAATTTAAACATACCTATGTTGGCATGTAGTTTTGAGGTATAAGGTTGACTAACCTTTGGTCTACTTAGTGCTAGACACTACTCCCAAAAATATGCATATGCTCTCCATCATTTTTCAACGAAGCTGAATCATCGTCTAGTGACGAAGTTGACTCATAACATATATGCATAAATCTAAAATCATAACATGAGGAGCCTTGAGCTCAAACCATACCATAAGCTGAAAATAGTGAGAGTCTAGACTCCAAATCCATGTGGTAAGCTAATAACATGAAATTTAGATAAATCATGAAAAATACTTGATCACATGGATTTTCCCAATACTTAAACATGCTTGACATAAACTTGACCATTCAAAAATATGAGCATTGACATGGGTAATTCAAAATCATATATTCATCATATACATCTCATCATGCTTGACTACATATATCATAGATCTCAACTTTCATGAACTTTCATGGATGGGCATCGAAATTCGTAAAACTTGAAAACAAAAGTTATGATTGAAAACATTGTAAAATTTGCCCATGAATCATAATTCAACATTAGAAACATGCTTAGATCATATCCATGATTGATACTTAGAGAATTCACGTGTTGGGTTCAACCCCCATAGATTCATCAATTAGAATTTCATGAATTGAAGTGGGATTGAGCATGAGTGTGGATGAATATATTCATTCATATCTCTACATATCTAGAGAAATCTGATTATATAACCCTCTTGAATGCCCAATGGAAATTTGGGGAAGAACTTGATGAATCTAGACTTGATCACCTTTAGGAGCTTCTAGACTTGCATGCATGGAAGTGAAAGGGCTTACAATGAACTTACCCCTCTTAAAAGACACCTTTCTGAGCTTAAAACGACGTAGTATAGGCCTTAGGAACTTAGAAATTACGGAAAAGCCTTTAATAAATTTATAAATTACGGAAAAGCCTTTAATAAATTCGCAGGAAAATACTCACTGCCAGTCCCAACAAGGGAATGGACGACTCGTGCCCATCACCACGACTCATGGTCTGCTTCTCATTTCTTACACAGGAAATTATCAACACTGGTCACCACGAGGGACACCACGACTCGCGGTGTGCCCGACGACTCGTGGTGACTGGTCTTTAGATGCACTGTCCGACCTTTTCATCCTTCAGTCAACCCCTGACCACGGACCACCTAACGACTCATGGTAGTGACCATGACTTGTGGTCTCACTCGTGGTCAGTTCCAAATCCCAAAACTCAACCAAGTCCAACCTCCTCCCCATGAGTCACTTAACGACTCGTGGTGCACCCAACGAGTCACTAGACGACTCGTCCTGTGACCTAGTTCAGAAAATCTTATTTTCTCCATTTCAACTCCAGGTTTGATCTTAGGATTTTTGGGGTATTACAATATCTCCCACCTGAGAATATTCATCCTCGAATCTGGAAGAACATACTGAAAAGCTGAGAAATGCAATCATCATACTCAAATACTGAACATATAAGCTGAAAACTGACGGAGTGACTGACTCCGAACTGAACTACATGACTGAACTGACATGAATCACACATACATTCATTAACATGAAAGAAACCGGGGCACATGAGCTGAACATGAAACTGAATAAAGTACTAAGGAGGAAACTAATACCTCAAGCTGAAATTGAGCCGAAAGAGAATAGATGTGGGTATTTAGCCACCATATCTGCTTCAGCTTCCCACGTAGCTCCATCAACATGTTGGTTACTCCACAAAACCTTGACTGAGGCTACTTCTTTGTTTCTTAGCTTTCGAACCTGACGGTAAAGTATTTCCACCAGAACCTCCTCATAGCTTGTCTATCCTTCACACCTACAATCTCCACCGAAACAACCAGAGTTGGATCACCCAATCACTTCTTCAAAAGCGATACATGAAAAACTAGATGGACTGAAGCTAATTCTGAGGGCAACTCCAATTCATATGCTACCTTGCCAACCTGTTTCACAAACTAGTATGGACCAACATAAAGGGGATTGAGTTTCCCTTTCTTTATGAATCTCATCACTCCCTTCATGGAAGATACCTTCAAAGACACCCAATCATCAACTTCAAACTCAAGCTCCCTCCTCCTCACATCTGCATAGGACTTTTGACGACTTTGAGTTGTTTTCAACCTATCCCTTATTAGTTGAACTTTCTCCATAGCCTCATGAACTGAATCTGATCATATCAATGTAGCTTCACCGACCTCAAACCAACCAATAGGTGATCTACACCTTCACCCATAAAGAGCCTCAAACGGAGCCATCTGAATGCTCGAATAATAGTTGTTGTTATATGCAAAACCAATGAGAGGCAAATGATTATCCCAACTACCCTTGAAATCAATTACACACGCTCTCAACATATCCTCCAGAGTCTCAACACCTTTGTTGTGTATATTTCATGCATTCCGAAGCTTTGAGGAAAGGAAAGGCTCCCGCGGAGTAGTTGAATTGTTATCTTCCAAATTGAGATAGGTTACAGTTAATAAGGATAGATATAATGGCACGTATAGTGTGCAATGTTGATAAATGATTGGTCTTCAGATATTTATGTGATATGTGAGTTTATTGTTGTTAATTTTTCTTAAGAATGTGACTAAGATGTGATATTGAATTGTAATGACTTGTTAAATGATTGTGTATATATGCTAATGTAATTACTTATGATGAATGGTTAGTAAGGTGATCACACTCCATTAATGAGAGAATAATTAATTGATGATGGCTTATTTGAGAAGTAGATTGTAACTTTATGTATGATGTAATGATGCACTTGACATGCCTTTTATGAGAATGATGAATGAAAAGATTTTAACATCCTAAAATGAGAGGCTCGAGCCTAAGGGGATTATCCAGGCGAGCGTATAATAATATTTGAGTGGCTTGTGTATGAAGGGAGCATCCAGATGAGCATATGAGTAGGAGCGGGTGCCACGACGGTACAATATATGAATTTGTAAAGTCCCCTGCAGGTCATGACTAGTTGGGCATAAATAAGACCCACTGACATGTGTGTACATGATTCGTGTGGTTGAGTGTTAAGGTGAGATGGTGGAGGTGTGTGCCCGTCATATTACCCTTGGTTGTGTTATTTGTGTATTGTTTGTGATTTCAATTATGTTCGTGAGGTGGATGTGAAATGTACTACGTGAATGTGCAAAATTATTATGGATATGATGCAAATTGATAACAATGAACATGTTGTTAATGCTGAGTGCGACTTTGTCACCATGTGTAGTTATTGAGTAGTTGTCACTGTGAATAACTGAGGATTTGTAGCTCTTAACAGCTATTGTGATTATTGTTCATTATGTTCGTTTGATGGATTCATGGAGTATGTGAAATTTTAATTTTTGATTTATTGAACTGTGGGATGGATGAATTGATGAGGGAGTAGCATGTGGAGCTACTGCCTAAGCAATACCATTGCAGCGGAACCATTTCCGCTGTGGCGAAAAAGTGACCGCTACAGCGAGAAGCCTAATAGTGAGCAGGACGGCTGATTCCTTAGTAGAGCTAGTGCTCATAAAATGTCTTGTAATTCTGCTTAAATTTGAGGACCTTTTTTATATCTCTATTGCTGTATTTATATGTTATTATGTAAGGTTGGCCGATGATGCCTATCAATATTGTGTCATATACTAACCCTACCCCTGCATTCTTTTATGAGTGTAGAGTTAGAGCCCGACAGTTCTTCGCGCCCTCACCTGTGAACCATCAGCTTTTTGTGGATCAAGAAGGTGAGCAGATGAGGACGCAGATCACTCTTTCCTTGCAGATGTCCTTATTTCAGACATTCGAACACCTATTTCATTTTCTTATTTTAGTTCCTTAGTTGTGAAAACAGACGTCTTATGCAATGACTTCCAGGTCTTGGGTATTTTTTTCTTTGTAATATTGGTATAAGCAATTGATTTATGATGCGAAGTTATTTCGATAATTAAAAATAGCATTTACCTGTTTTTCATGTCTTATTTTGGGGGTAGTATCAGGATTCATTGGTTCGCCCACCGTAGAATTAGTATGGGTGCCAGTCACGGCCATTTGGGTCGTGAAAAGGTTGGTATCAGAGCTCTAGGTTCGTTGATCCATTGCACTAATGTCTAGTAGAGTATCACGGGTCTGTGTGGAGACATCTGTAACTTATGTTCAAGAGGCTATAGGACTTTAGGAAAACTCACTCCTTTTTTTCTTTCATGCGATTACTTGAATCCAATTGGTATCTGGTGATCCAAATTGTATCTAATAGCTTTTTTCTTTCCTTCTCAAATGGTGAGAACACGTGCAAATGGTAACAGAAAAGCAGCACCTGAGCCAATAGTGGCGGCCCCAGTTCGTGGTAGAGGTCGTGGCCGAAGACCCACTTTGGCTAGAGGACGGGCCCGTGCTCCTTCTCTAATCTGAGAGAGGTATGTATCTCTCATGCCATCAAAAGCTCAGGAGCAGATGGTAGTTGAGGTCAAGGTCTAGACGCAGGGCGAAGCTCCTACCACGCCAACGTCCTCAGAGGTCCTAGATCAGGTCCTCAGCCTTCTGAGCAGCCTTGTGGGCACTGGGGCAGCACCAACAACTCCAGCGTGACAGTAATCAGGAATTTAGCATGCATCTATTGTGGCCCCCCATATTGATGACATATCGGAGGTTGTGATATTTTTTAGGCCGGTGGCAAGACCGGTGATGACAGGAGAAGCGCACAACTTATTTTGGAGGTTCACCAAGATGAATTCTCCCACCTTCTACGACACAGAGGCAGAGGATGCTTATGAATTCATCATAGATTGTCAGAAAAGGCTTCATAAGATAGGAGCGGTGGAGAAGTATGGTGTTGAGTTTGTCACTTCCAGTTGATGGGTGATGCAAAGCTTTGATAGAGGGTTTTTGTAGAGTACAGACCAGTAAGGTCACCACTGTTGTCATGGACCCAATTCTACTCCACATTCCTAGAGAAATATGTTCCCCGCACTTTGAGGGATAGGAGGTGGGATGAGTTCACTACCATTGAGCAGGGGAGCTCATCAGTTGCTGCATACAAGGCCAAGTTTCACCCCTTGTCCATATATGCTCTACCCTTACTGTTCACCGAGGAGGAGAGGATCAGGCGGTTTGTTAAAGGCCTAAATGTAGGTCTCCAGGTACCAACTCTGCAGATGGTCTCTTCAGGTAAGACTTTTCAAGAGGTGGTAGAGTACATGAAGTCCGTTGAAGGGGTGAGGTAGGAGGTGTCACGACCTAAACATAGGCCCAGATCGAGACACGGGACAAAAAGCCTCGAGTGACTCCAATTCGACCCATGACATGAACATACATCTAACTCAATCAGTAAAAGCGGAAGATTTATCATAATAAATATAGCAGAAGTTTAAACATAACACAATATCGAAATACATATACGAATCTGAAGTTGATTATACACTATGTTTGAAAAACCTCTATTTCTGATGAGTTGATGGAACAAGACCCCAGCTAACTCTCTAAGTCCGAAACTGAAAAAGAATATTGTTGATTTTTTTTTGTTGTGCTTATGCATATGTGGTGTTTCTTTTCTTCTGCAGTGGCAAGGAAACATAATTTCATATATTGAGCCTGAGATCAGCTTGGAATTGATGATGGCTGCCAACTATTTGCACACCTGATGTATTAACTTCTTGTCCTGGGGGAAAATTCTTGATTAATATACAGTGTTTCCTTCTTCTTTCTTGGTATTACTTTACATATTTTATCTATCATCTTTATTTTCTTCTATTCTATTGGCACTTGTAATTGATTCGTGTTTCATTTCTTGATTTATTTATATTTTATATATTTTTAAAAAGAAGAAAGTTTAACCTAAAATTATGACAAGTTCCATAATCAAAGCCATATGTACAATTTTAGGACAAAGCTCCAAAATATTTGAATTTTTAAAAAAAATTTTAAATCTAAAACAAAATAAAAATAAAAATAAAACCATGTCCCTTAACTCCCCCGTTACTCCCACTAACATACAAACACATATGCATGGTTATAAGAATTATTCAAAATATAGGATTAGTTTTACATTTTTAATCATTAACAAATTAAATAAAAAAATAAAATATTATTCAAATTTATTGTCACCATTTTTTAAAAATAAATTATGAGTATATAGGTTCTTTTATTGATAATAATAAATGTCTACATCACCGTCCAAACAGGACTACAAATAAATAATAAAAAAAATAACAAAACTACCCCTGTAATAACCTCTATCGGTACTTTTCAAAAAATATCCTCCATCACTTTACTCCTCTGTCTTCTCAAGAAATCCTCTGTCGATCTCTCTTCTATTCTCCCGAGCTTCTTCTCCGCCATGGACAATTTCTTGTCTCTAGAAATCAAAATTCATCTCCTCTGGGTGATAAATCGTGTACCTCTCTGTTCCATTGATAAGAGCTTGTCTTGCAGCTCAGAAAGGTTTTACTTCTACCTTCTCTATCATTCTCTGTAATCCTTAGAATCTTACCCTCTTCTTTTGTGCTACAGGTTCTAGATCCGGTGAAGATTAACAACTCTGACTGGGGTAAGTCTTGTTCAACTGAGTAAGGAACTTCGATTTGATAGATATGGAGAAAATCATGTCTCTCTAATTCTCTCTTTTTGAAGTATTTCCTCTTTTGAACAAATCTTCTTGAAAGATTTGACTCGAGACCCCTGATTTTTGCTAGCTCCTTTTTGGTGTTGTAGAACCCTAAGCTTCCTAGCTTAGACATATGAATGTTTCTCTGTATCTTCTAACTGTGACACCTCTATGATGTATCTGGTACACTTTTGATTGTTCGTGTTTTGATCCTGATGCTTGGGAATTGTGCTTTATCCATGTTAAGCACTTTTTTGCACTTTGTTAGTAACTATTGAAACTGTGAATATATCCCCTCACCTTCTTGCATGAATGCACTATTCGCCATATTATCTGCCAAATGATTAGCCTCTCTGTCAATATGCTTGATCTCTATTGTTATATGCTGCATCATTTATTCAATTTCATCCATCATGCATGTAATTTTTCATGGTACTTTCCACTCTTTAATTAACATCTTCTGTAAACTTAATGAATCATTCTCCAAGATGATGTTGTTTTTATGAGTGGAAGCACAGTATCTTAATGCCTTCCAAACTGTAGTTACTTCTACCATCATGTTTGTCATTACCCCTATTTCCTCTACTTCTACATATATCAAGTCTCCAATAGCATCGCTGATACAGAAACCACATGCACTACTGCTTGGATTGCCCCTTGATGCTCCATCCGTATTAAACTTTATCCAGTAATCTCTAGGAAGTTCCCATTTCACTATTTTATAGTGAATCCTAGCTTTATACCCCTGTAGACAGCTAATAATTCCTTCCAAATGATTAAACTTTATCCAGTAATCTCTAGGAAGTTCCCATTTCACTATTTTATAGTGAATCCTAGCTTTATTCCCCTGTAGACAGCTAATAATTCCTTCCCAATGATAAGGAATCTTAATCCAAGGATATTTAAGCTTCACCAACTGATAAACATTTTGTTCGCAAGACTTAAACATTTGACTAAAATTCACCTCCTTATCATTCCTTCTTGCATTTCTTCTTGCATTCCTTCTCTTTCATAACTCCCACATAATGATGGATGGTACTGCTGTGTATAAGCTTCTCAATTTGGCAGGAGCTCGTATCTTCCACCATTGTATGATGAGTTGCTGCAAATGCTTCTCCATGTTAATACCTGCACAGGAAGTAAACTGCATTCATAGCCTAAAGGCTATAGGAGCTGTTAGACATAAGTGATTCATGGTCTCCTGATCAAATCTCTCACAGCAATAACATCTGGATGCAATGTTAATCCTCATCCTCTATAAATTGTCATCAGTGGAAATTCTTTTCCTCCATACTCTCCATATGGAAAATCATAGTTTGAAAGGCAATTCACTTTTCCAAATATATGCCCACCATTCACCTTCTTCCCTCCTTCTCCTCAGAATCTCATATGCAGATTTCACAGTGAACCTTCCTGAAGTACTACCCATCACCAAGCCTTATCAACCTCCTCACAAGTGATAGGACTTACAATTTCTAAAATGTGATTGGTCATTTCCTATGAAATTCTCCTATTTAGCATTTGCCTATCCCAACTCCCTTTTGAAATGAAAACCCTAACCTCCACTTCCTCTTCAGTTATATAAATGTCTTCAGTGTATCTTAAAGCACCTTGTTGTATCCAGTTATCATATCAAAAACTAGATGTTCCAACTTTTATTTGCCACCATATTTCATGTTCTATCTCCTCTCTCATTTGCAACATTCTTCTCCAAATATGAGATGCTCCTGTGCTTTTAGCTATAACTGGATGATTCTTCTTCCAATACTTATTCCACAAATAAGTACCCCATAATGAAGTTGTGGATGTTCTAAATGTCCACCATAACTTAGCAGATAAGGCCTTAGAAATATCATGCAATGATTTAAATCCCAAATCTCCTTCTATTTTAACATAACACATTTCCTCCCATGCTACCTAATGTTTTTCTTTTACACCTCCTATCTTGCTCCAGAAAAACTTTGCTAAAAGCATATGAACCTGATCAAGGATGCTTTTAGGAGGATGCATTGCTGATAGTAGATAGACTGACATAGTTTGTAGCACATGTGAGATTAGAATATATCTTCCCCAAAGGATAGTAACTTATTCTGCCACCCCAATATCCTTCTTGCAATCTTTATTACCAATTTTTCAAAATATATCTTTTTCCTCCCTCCATAGAAAACTGGGCATCCTAGGTATATGAATGGAAAATAACCCTAATTTATAACTATCCATCTCTTCAACTTATGTCCCAAAGCCATAGGAGTCTTTTCATGTAAATAGAAAAAACTCTTATGCTTGTTTATCATTTCACCAGATATTTGCTCATATTGTATCAACACATGCATCATTTTCTTGACTGAGATTTTATCCCCAGAAAAAAAAAGAATAGTATCATCAGCATAAGATAAATGATTTATTTCTGGACTCCATTTGGGTAAAGCAAATCCCTTGAACTCTGGATCTTCATGCAGCCTATTTAATCCTCTGGTTAAAACTTCTGCAGCAATTATGAATAGAGTAGGCGAAATTAGATTCCCTTGTTTCAACCCTCTAAATGATTTAAAGAAACTCTGTGATTGGCCATTGATTAACACTGAATACTGTTATTAGAAATTAATCTCCATACCATGTCAATAATCACTTCTGAAAATTCAAATTTTCCTGAGCACCCTTGTCAAGAATATCTAGGACACTCTATCATAAGTTTTTTTCATGTCTAACTTCACCACCACATTATGCCATTTATTCCTCCTATTAATGTCTCTGATAATCTCTTGTGCTAAAAGCACATTTTCTGTGATGCTCCTTCCCCTTACAAAACCAGTTTGATTTCTAGAAATGATATTTGGTAATAGAAACAGGTTGGTATGAGTGATGAATCTGGGGATGTCAAAACCATAGAAAAAATCTCTAACCATATTAGTCATATCTTCAGCTACAATCTCCCGACATGATTGGAAAAACATTCCTAAAAAGCCATCTAGACCACAAGCACTATCCCCATTAAGCTCAAAAACCACATTTTTAACTTCTTTCATACTTGGCAGTTTAACCATCTCCTCATTTTTCTCCTCTCTGATTAATCTTGGAATATTATTCATTAGTTTGGCATCCAATAGTAATTCTTCTGCTTTAAATTGATCTTCAAAATAATCTAATGTAGCTACTCCAATATTCTGTGTTTCTCTCACTAGTTCTCCTTGGAAGTTTTTAATCTCCTCAATATGTAACTTTTTCCTCCTCCCTTTGACATATGCATGAAAAAATCTAGTGTTCTTGTCTCCAACTTTGAACCATTTCATCCCTACCTTTTGTTTCTAATACTCTTCTTCTATATGCAAATTCCTTTTAAGCTCAGGTTCTTCTTTATTAAGTTTCATTCTATTCTCTTGTGATGGACTTATTTCAAGATGCACTTCTTTAACTTTGACAATATCTTCCAGAGTTGCTATTTGTTGAAAAATACTTTCAAAAGTCTTTCTACTCCACTCCATTAGAGCTTTCTTCACCTTTTTCATCTTTGCTTGACATTCCATGAAAGGATTGCCCCTAAAATACAAAGAAAATTCTAAGAAAGGATTGCCCCTAAAATCCACCATCTAGTTGTCTTTCACTGTCTGCTTGAAATTAGGATGCTCAAAAATTCAAGAATCTGAATGGTTTAATAACGGGCCTTTCCTCTGTATTTCCAGTCACATGTAAAGGAGCATGATCTGACCCTTATCTGATAAGATGTTGAACCTCTGTGGTTGGTAGAATCTCAAAGAAAGCTTGATTACCCATAACTCTGTCAAACCTTTTGAAAATAAAATCCTCCCCAATTCCTTATTTATATTCAACAACGTAAGAATAGTTCCTTGTCCGTGTCAACAAATAATTCGAAATACCTCAACTTTTTTAGAACAGGTCCGAGTCAAATAGCAATGATTTGAAGCACATTCTTCCATTCCACCAAGTATATTTTCTACCTGAAGCCCTACATTCCATCAATGCATTGTTGTTGATGCATTGTGCAAAGTCTTGAGCCTCCTGCTGTTTGAATGACACTCCCTCAATTTCTCCTCCTCATTAAGAATAACATTGAAATCACCCCCAACTAACCATGGTTCACTGTTCCCATCTGCAACTTCTTCTAAACTATCCCATAGCTCCAAACTCCCCCCTCATTACATCTAGCATACACAATAGTAATCTTTACACTTTTATTATAAACTGTGAAGTTCATAGTTAACTGTTGAAAATTATTTACTTCCACCTCCCATTGCCATTGATCATCCCAAAAAATCAAAATCTTACATGAACAATTTGCCATACCATTTTGAAGCCCTAGTCTTCTTTTGTATTGTTGTAGCTCCTGTGGGCCTTGAAAAAATTCCATTAGAGCTATATATGAATACTTGTTGTCTTTTCTTTAAATTTATTAATTTTTTAAATGAGCATTGAGTATTAACAGATCTAATATTTCAAAATATAATTTTACCAATCATTGATCACTATTGGTAGATCTATCCTTACTACTCTTTGTCTTGACCTATAAAGGAACATTAGGTTGCCCATATTTACATTTTTTAAATTCACTCCTCAGTCCTTCTATCTATCTTGGGGATAAATCTCCTCTCTATGCTGCATTGATAATATTTGACTCCATTTCATCCTCATCCTCCTGATTTTGTCCCTGCTACCCCTGTGTAACACTATCCTCCACTTCCTCTATCTCATTGTTCTTCTGCTTCTCCTTATCTTGTATCATCTCATTCTTCTTTTTGGATTCCTCTATATCATTATCTTCTCCTTCCTTGTTATTAGGATTCCACACAATAATTGCTTTTTCTACTTTTTGTACTCTTTCTATCTCTTTCCTCCCACTGCAACTTTCTTCATTACTTCCCTTCTTTGTTGATGATGAGTCATCTCTCTCTTCATTGATTATGCAATTTACTTCATTGTTCTCCCCAACCTGAGGTACTGGTTGTGATTCCATCTTCTCCTGTTCTTGTAAATTCAATGCTTCATATTTATTGGTGGTGTTAATTGGCACCTCCTTAGAAGGTTGTTTTGAATTCCAGACCTGTGACCTACTCCAATTCTCATTTATTCTTTCTTTCCCTTGATGTCTTTTATTTCTTTGAGTTTGGAAGTCCTCAGCATTTCTTTGAGTTTGGAAGTCTTGTTCCCCTTCATCCCTTCTTTCTTTTGATATCCTTTCTCCATATTCACCTCCTTCCTCTACTCTGTCCCTTTCTCCTCCTTGTTCTTCGAATACAGTTCCGGATGAATTACAAAACAATCTTGTTCATTGTGGCTTTGAATTTGTAATTCTTACAATACTTTGGGACATGATTATATTTGATTAGGATCCATTTCTCCATCACTTTTCCATTCTTCTTTCGAACCCCAATATTTATTCTTTTTGAAAATTTTCCCAACAAATCTACTTCCACCTTTACTCTTACACAGCTAGGCCTTGTTTGATTTCTCGTGGCCATATCCACATGTAAAGGCTTTCCCACAGCAGTGGCCAGAAAAAAAATTACTTCCTTCACAAAAAAAAATTAGGTGGTAAGGTTGGAAAAGAAATTCATGCAATAGCTGTGGTGGTCTCCTCCTCTGGATCAAACAAAGGATCCCATTTAAGAGTACACATTGAATAGGTCCATTGTTTATTATTTAAATTTAAAGCCTGTTTCGAGAGCAAATTCACATAATCCTCAAAAATCGATGCTCTAATCAACACATGTCTATGGTTAAGCATGCCTATATTGCATTCGCCTTTAAGTTCGCATTGTTTAGGGATAATTCTCCTCAAATCTTGTATATTAGGACATCCATACAAAAACTTCCAATCACAGCTAGGGGTGGGCATAAACACCGAAAAACTGAAAAACCGAACCGAACCAAACTAATTCAATTTTTTAATTTTTCGGTTCGGTT